>CANXYC011549543.1:0-31737 GCA_948193065.1 Aleurites moluccanus | reverse complement strand
TGAATTCCTTTGACATAAATTCTCTTCATCTGTCTGTTCTTAGCACCTTGAGCTTCCTTTCACTTTCAACTTCTGCCATTGCTTTGAACTTCTTGAAGCTTTCAAACACCTCTGATTTGTGACTTAGGAAATAAACCCAGCTCATCCTGCTGAAATCATCAATAAATAATAGGAAATATTTGCTTCCACCAAGTGAACTTGTTCTCATTGGTCCACAAACATCTGCTACCAACAGTTCTAAAGGCCCTTCCGCTTTCCAGGCTTCCCCACTGGGAAAAGGTTTCTTTGATTGTTTTCCATAGACACAACCTTCATATATTGTATTGCCTAAGCTGATCTGAGGAAGACCATCTACCATATTCTTTTCTCTCAACAATTTCATCCCGGCAAGGTTAAGATGACCATACCTGAGATGCTACAACTTTGTGGAGTTTTCCTCCTTGCTCACCAAAGCCAACTCTTCCATTTCATCAAATTTTAATGGGAACATGCAGTTTTCTGCCATTATGACTTTAACAATGATCAATCCCGTCCCTTTCTCTTTGATTGTGCATATGCCATCTTCAAAGTGGACAACATATCCCCCATTGATTAGTTGACCTACACTAAGTAAGCTATGAGCCAATCCAGGTACAAGGAGAACATTGCTGATGTACTTTACCTTTTCATGGCCTATTTTTATAGCTACTGTTCCTTTCCCTTCAACTTGTAATTTTCTATCATTGCCAAGAGTTATTTGCTTTTTATAAGACTCATCCAAGTCTTGAAAGAATTCTTTGTTGCCTGACATATGGCTAGAGCAACCACTGTCAATGTACCAAGTTGATTTCTTTCCCATAGTTGCTTCTTTTGCCATGAATAAATAGCTTTCTTCGTGTTCTACTTCTGCATCTGTTGCAAACTCTGCTTGAGTTTCTTGATTTTTGCAATCTCTAGCTAGATGGCCTACATTATTGCAATTATAGCACCTTCTAGTTTCTCCTTGCCAAGTTTTGTCTCTGTCTCTACCTCTTCCTCTGGTATTTCGACCTCTCCCTCTTGAGCTTCCTGATCTGTACTCTTGTGTTGTAGTGCTTGATCTGACCTGAAAATCCTTCTCATCATCCCTTTCTGAAGACCTCTTTAGTCTATCTTCATGTGCTAGCAAGGATTCCATTAAGGCATCAAAGAAAAATTTGGACAAATCCTTTGATTCTTCAATCGCAGCCACCACATGGTTCAATTTAGGAGCTAAACTTCTCAAAATCTTTGCTACAACTGTTGCATCAGTGACAAATTCTCCATAAGTTTTCATCTGATTTACAATGACTTTGGCTCGAGTCATGTAATCTTACACATTTTCTCCATTTTGCATCTGCAATATTACAAAGTGCCTCTTAAGCGATTGTAGTCTCATTGTTTTAATCTGATTTGTGCCTTGAAATTCCTCTAACAGGGTGTCCCAGGCTTGCTTTGCTATCTGAGCATCAGAGATACTGCAAAAGATCATCTCATGCATGCCTTGTTGGATAAAAAAAAGTGCTTTTGCATCATTCTTTCTACTCTCCTTCAATTTGGCTTCATCAGGTTCATCCTCAGCATATCCAAGCTCCACTATCTCCCACAGTTCTTGAGATAGAAGAGGGTTCTCATCTTTGTGCTCCAAAAGTCATAACTTTCTCCTTTAAATAACGGTATCATGGACTGTTGTCCATTCCCTGCCATTGAAGACATCATTCAGAAGCCAATGGAACGATGCTCTGATACCAAGATGTTGGAGTAATTGGCAACTGAGAATGATTCAAGTAAAGGAATAACAGAAACAGAGAAATAATAGATGAGCAAAAGTGAGTTGAAGTTTTATTATCAATGATAACTTCAACAGAGAACAAAGCATGCAAATATATAAGCATATAGCTAACAATAACGGCTAAAAATAAATCAGAAACAAATCTGTAACAAACTAGCTAACAGCTCCTAAAATCTTATGAAATCTCTAACTTCCAGCTGATTTTATTCAAATTCCCAACAATTTTAAATCACCTTTTTCAACAAAAGTATGTAGTTGGTTGCCATAAATGTAAATGCGATGATATTTTTCACTTCTTAAGCTAATTTTTATGTGATTACATTGTTCTCCTGCAGTATATTTCCATGGAGAGGAGACTATTAAGATGGAGAAGACCAGGGAATTGGTTTGAGAGAGTTACACGGATCTGCCCAGCAGAAAAGAATCTATTGTTCTGGGGGATCTCGTTGTGAATGGCTCGTAGCATTTTAGCATCATTTATGATTGTTGAAATTTATTATTTGGCTGTTGATTATGTTGTTCCTGAGTGAACCGAGAAAGTAGCAAAAAGACATGGAAAAAGAGCGAGTTTTAAGTTTATGATATGAGGAACTATGTGAAATTTCCTTAGGATCTCTATGATGCAAATCAAGATATTACAAGCAAGTAAAGCAAGGATCCAATGCATTTTAAATGGACTTATTGAAGAAAGAAGTTCAAAGATTCAATTAATGAAATTATTCAAGGCTTATGGAATAATCTATCTACCATTAAAAATTGCAAGGAAGAGTCCATCGTCAATCTAGACATTCAAGAAAATAAATCAAGTTTGGTAACTATGATTCATGTGTAAGAAGGAGCTACCATGTTGGAATAACAAATCCAACTCTTTCTGAGTTTGAATTGTTCTATGTTGAACATATTTATCTTGTGTTGGGCTGCTTATATTTTGTTTTAGCCCATGGTTAAAAAAATATATTTTAATTACTTAATTAGTGAGTTTTGAACCTCTTTTATATTGACTTAAAGCCCAAAACGAATTTAGGTTTATTTTTATCTTATTTAGAAGTTTATCCTTATCTAGGAAGTTTGCTCTAGTTTAGGAAGTTTATTCTTAATCAGAAAACTTAAACTAGGGTTTTCATATAGTTAAGTCACTATAAATACTTAGCTAAACCCATGTATTTAAAAAACTTCAGATTTTGATTAATATAAACTTTGTGAGAAAATTCTCTCAGTTTTGGTTCTTGCTAAAAATCATTTTGAACTTATCAAAACTAATCACTTTATGGTGTTCATCATTATACCAAAGTTCTTAACACAGGTTCGTCAATGAGTCGAGAATTTCTTGTTCAAATCTGACTTGGCTTTCCAAGGGGTCGCATACCATGTGTAAAGATGTTGGGTATCAAAGCAAGTCGATTGGGGTTCGCATCAGTTTGGTATCAGAGCTTAGACTCTAAATCAGGGTTGTGTAACTTTATTTTACATAATTATTACATTTTCTTTTTTCACTTCTTTCCGTTTGTTTTTGTTTCTTTCCGTTTGTTTTCATTCTCTTTTTTTTTTTGTTTTTTTTTTTTTTTTTTTTTTTTGCATTCCTTACTTATTTAAGTCATTGATATATTTGTTTTTACTTAAAATTAAAATAAAAAAAATTAATTTTGTTTGTCTTCGTTTGAGTTGCTAAATACTTGTTTGATAAAAAAAAAAATCAGCATTAAGAAGTTGATTAAAAAAATCAGCATTGAAATAGGGTCTTACTTTTCAACTCAGAAATCAAAAACAAGTTAGGAAAACTCTTAAAGTTTATTCTTTAATTTTTCGAATTGCATAATTCTACTTCTTTGTTGTTCGAAAACTATTACTGCTAATTATTCCTGATCGTTTAAATTATTTTCCTTTTTTGTTTAATTGAATTCTAGTCCTAGTGCGTCTATTTTCTTTTCGTTTTTATTTCTATCAAATTGTTTTTTTTTTTCCTCAAGAAAGTCCTTGCCTATTTCGATTGCTAGATTTATTAATTTGTGTCAAAAATTCATACTTTCACTTGGCCAGTTAATGAATTTTGCAATTTGATTACTTTGATTCGTCTGAGTAGTTTTTGTAAAAACTTTAAGCGAGAGTTGAGTGGTAGAAAGCAAAAGTGTGAGCTCATCTAGAGAAAAGCCATTGAAAATTGTGTGATTAATCACGAGTGAACTTGAGTAACATGAATACTTGAGTGAAACACGTAAGGGAGTGAAGTGAGAAATTTTTTTGCTTTCCTAACATTCTTTACAGGTTATCACAATGAGTAACGAAATAAAAGACATTCAAGCAATTGATATTGCCTTTAAGTTGGAGACATTTGAAAAGCACTTCCAAGCCATGAACTTACAATTTGTAGAGATGAACGATCGAATAGAGAGACTAGAAGGTTCGACCATAAGGGGGCAGATTCCAAATGCTCTGAGGCAAGCTAGAAGAGTTCAGAGGCAAATTATGATGATGAGGGTTTGAATAACAAATTTGATGATGTCGAGGTCGACCAAAGGAGGAATAGAAGAGGAAACAAGCAAGAAGACAATAGGAGAATAAAACAAAAAATTCCTACTTTCCGCGGAAGAATTGATCCTGAGGCTTACCTAGATTGGAAAAAGAAGATTGAACTTGTCTTTGATTGCCATGATTACTCCGAATCCAAGAAGGTAAAGTTGGTAGTTTCTGAATTTGATGATTATGTCATTACTTGGTGGGATGACACCGAGCAAAAAAAGGAGGTGGAATAGAGAAAGACCTATTGAAGGGTGGGAATATTTGAAAGCTATAATGAGAAGACATTTTGTCCCTAGTTGCTACCACAAGGAGTTGTACAATAAATTGTAAAGTCTTACTCAAGATTCCAAGATTGTGGAAGAGTATCACAAAGAGATGGAGATATCAATGATTTTAGCCAATGTAGAGGAAGACCGAGAAGCCACTATGGCTAAATTTTTGAATGGGTTGAATCAAGATATTGCTAATGTGGTGGAACTACAACATTATGTGGAGCTTGAGGATATGTTGCATGTTTTCATAAAGGTGGAAAGGCAATTAAAAAGAAAGACCAACAACAATCGGTTTGTTTCTGGTTCTACAAATTCATATAGATCCAATCGGAAGAAAGAAGAATGGAAGAAAGTAGAAAAGACTCCATTCAAGCCCAAAATTGACTCCTCCAAAGAATTCAACAAAGAGAATGACAAAGGTAAATCTGATTCTCAAATTCATTGTAGAGATATTAAATGTTTTCGTTCTTTAGGAATAGGTCACGTAGCTTCAAAATATCCAAATAAAAGAGCTATGACAACTAGATATGATGGGGAGATTGTATTGGCTAGTGAAGGAGAAGAAGGTAGTGATGTCAATTCCATGCCACCATTAGAAGTTTCTAGTGATGTTGATGAAGTAGCAAGGCCCGTCCATGGTGAGATGCTAGTTGCAAGGCTAGTCTTGAATGCACAAGCTCAAGAAGAAAAAGATAACCAATAAAAAGAGAATTTATTTCATACTAGATGCTTCGTAAACAATAAGGTGTGCAACATGATAATTGATGGGGGTAGTTGTGCCAATGTTGCTAGTATCACCTTAGTTGATAAACTGAATTTACCTACCATAAAACACCTTAAGCCTTATAAACT
Source organism: Aleurites moluccanus (assembly GCA_948193065.1). NCBI lineage: Eukaryota > Viridiplantae > Streptophyta > Magnoliopsida > Malpighiales > Euphorbiaceae > Aleurites > Aleurites moluccanus. The sequence goes on along the minus strand of CANXYC011549543.1, from coordinate 26,307 downwards.
GAAATGGTTGAATGATTGTGGGGAAATTAGGGTTATCAAACAAGTTCTAGTATCATTTTCTATTGGTAGGTATAAAAATGAGGTTTTATGTGATATAGTACCTATGCAAGCTGGTCATATATTATTGGGGAGGCCTTGGCAATTTGATAGAAAGACCATACATAATGGTTTCACAAATCATTATACTTTTGACAAAGATGGAAAGCATATTACCCTTGTACCTCTCTCACCAAGGGAAATATATGAGGATGAATTGAAAAGACAAAGAAGTGATGAGATGAGTGGAAAAAGTGAGGCCGAAGGCAAAGAAAAAAAAAGAGAGTGTGAAAAGTGTGGCAAAAATAGAAAAGGGTGAGAAAAAGAAAAAAATAGTGCATTCGAATGAGGTAAAAGAAAAACCAAAAAAGTCGAAAGAGAAAGAGAGCAAAAAGAAACACTTGAGTTTTTATGCAAAAGGGAGTAATATTAAGGATGCATTATATTGTAACAGAACCATACTTGTACTTTTGTACAAGGAGGTCTATTTAAATACTAATGAACTTAACACTTCCTCACCTAGTGTTTTTGTTTCCTTATTGCAAGAATACAAAGATATCTTTCCCAAGAAAATACCTAGTGGATTGCCACCCATTAGAGGTATCGAACATCAAATCGATCTTATTCCTGGAGCATCAATTCCAAACCGACCAGCCTATAGAAGTAATCCTGAAGAAACAAAGGAACTACAAAGACAAGTTGAGGAGTTGATGTCAAAGGGGTATGTGTGAGAAAGTATGAGTCCATGTGTAGTTCCTGTTTTACTTGTGCCTAAAAAGGATGGTACTTGGCGTATGTTTGTTGATTGTAGGCAATTAATAATATCACGGTAAAGTATAGATATCCTATCCCAAGATTTGATGATATGTTGGACGAATTACATGGCTTTTGCATTTTTAGTAAGATTGATTTGAAAAGTGGGTACCATCAAATAAGAATGAGAGAAGGTGATGAATGGAAAACTGCCTTTAAAACTAAATATGGTTTATATAAATGGTTAGTTATGCCTTTTGGTTTAACTAATGCTCCTAGTACTTTCATGAGATTAATGAATCATGTTTTGAGAGCTTTCATAGGAAAGTTTGTAGTTGTATATTTTGATGATATATTGATTTATAGCAAAGATTCGAATGAGCATCTAGAATATTTAAAAGTTGTTTTGCATGTTTTAAGGGAAGAAAAACTCTATGCTAATTTTCAAAAGTGTTCTTTTTGTTTAGATCGAATTGTGTTTTTGGGTTTTATTGTAAGTGCTATAGGTGTTGAAGTAGATGAAGAAAAAGTAAGTGCTATTAAAAATTAGCCCACGCCTAAATCAATTACTGAGGTTAGAAGTTTTCATGGTTTGGCTAGTTTTTATAGGCATTTTATTAAGGATTTTAGCACAATTGCAGCACCCCTCACTGAAATAGTTAAAAAGAATGTAGGTTTTAAGTGGGATAAAGAGCAAAAGATTGCATTTAATTTGCTCAAGGAGAAGTTGAGTTCGGCGCCTGTTTTATCTTTGCCTAATTTTACTAAAACTTTTGAAATTGAGTGTGATGCTTCAGGTATAGGTATTGAAGTTGTTTTGATGCAAGAGAGGAGACCAATTGCCTACTTTAGTGAGAAGCTCCATGGTGCGTCATTAAATTATACTACTTATGACAAAGAGCTTTATGCATTGGTGAGAGCTTTAGAAACTTAGTAACATTATCTTTGGCCTAAGGAATTTGTTATCCATACGGATCATAAATCATTAAAGCACTTCAAAGGACAAGGTAAGTTGAACAAAAGACATGCCAAGTGGGTGGAATTCATTGAAACATTCTCATATGTAATCAAGTACAAACCAGGAAAGGATAATGTTGTGGTCGATGTACTTTCAAGGAGGTATGCCTTAATTAATGCTATGGATGCTAAAATAATGGGATTCAAACTTATTAAAGGTTTGTAAAAGGACAATTTTGATTTTTCTAATGTTTATGATGCATGTGAGAAAGTGACATTTGGTAAGTTTTATAGAATGGATGGGTTTTTGTTTAAGGAAAATAAATTATGTATATCTATTTGTTCTATGCATGAGTTGCTTGTAAAGGAAGCTCATGGGGGTGGTTTGATGGGTCACTTTGGGATTCCTAAAACTTTAGATACACTAAATGAACACTTTTATTGGCCTAAAATGAAAAGAAATGTTATGAGAATATGTGATAGATGTGTTATATGTAAACAAACTAAATCTAAAGTTTCACCACAAGGTTTCTATACTCCTTTGCCTGTACCTAGTGAACCATGGGTTGATATTTCTATGGATTTTGTGTTGGGTTTGCCTAAGTCAAAAAAGGGTAAGAACTCTATTTTGTAGTTGTTGATAAGTTTTCAAAAATGGCACATTTTATATCTTGTTGTAAAACCGATGATGCAACTAACATTGTTAATTTGTTCTTTAGGGAGATAGTACGACTCCATGAGATTCCAAGGAGTATTGTTAGTGATAGGGATGTAAAGTTTTTGAGATACTTTTGGAAAGTATTGTGGGATAAGTTGGGAACTAGATTATTATTTTCTACTACTTGCCATCCACAAATCGATGGTCAAATTGAGGTAGTGAATAGAACTTTAGGTACCTTCTTGCGTGCATTCATTCAAAAGAACTTGAAAACTTGGGAAGATTGTTTGCCATTTGTTGAATTTTCTTATAATCGTGTTGTGCATTCTATTACAGGTTATTCACCATTTGAGATTGTTTATGGTTTTAATCCACTAACTCCTTTGGATTTAGTTCCTCTACCAGTTTCTAAGAGGAGTAGTTTGGATGGAAAAAAGAAAGTTGAATTGGTGAAAAAGTTGCATGAGGATGTGCGAAAGAATATAGAGAGAAGAAATCAACAAATTGCAAGTCAAGCCAACAAGGGTAGACAAAAAGTAATCTTTGAACCTGGTGATTGGGTTTGGGTGCATATGAGAAAGGAAAGATTTCCAAATCAAAGAAAATCCAAATTGTATCCAAGAGGAGATGGACCATTCCAAGTTGTCGAACGAATCAATGACAATGTATACAAAGTAGATCTTCCTGGTGAGTATAATATTAGTGCTACCTTTAATGTTTCTGATCTTTTTTCCTTTTGATATAGGTGAAGATTCAAGGTCGAATCTTTTTGAGGAGGGAGGGAATGATGCAAATTAAGGTACTACAAGCAAGCAAAGCAAGGATTCAATGCATTTTAAATGGACTTATTCAAGAAAGAAGTTCAAAAATTCAATCAATGGATTTATTCAAGACTTGTGGAATAATCTATCTACCATTGAAGATTGCAAGGAAGAGTCAAGAGTCAATCTAAGCATTTGAGAAAATAAATCAAGCTTGGTGACCATGATTCATGTGCAAGAAGGAGCTACTATGTTGGAATAACAAATCCAACTCTTTCTGAGTTTGAATTGTTCTATGTTGAACATATTTATTTTGTGTTAGGCCGCTTATATTTTGTTTTAGTCAATGGTTAAAAAAAACATATTTTAATTACTTAATTAGTGAGTTTTGAGACTCTTTTATGTTGACTTAAATCCCAAAATGAATTTAGATTTATTTTTATCTTATTTAGAAGCTTATCCTTATGTAGGAAATTTATTATGGTTTAGAAAGTTTATTCGTAATCAAGAAACTTAAATTAGGATTTTCATATAGTTAAGTCACTATAAATACTTAGCTAAATCCATGTATTTAAAAAATTTTAGATTTTGATTAATATAAATTTTGTGAGAAAATTCTCTCAGTTTTGATTGTTACTAAGAATCATTTTGAACTTATCAAAATTAATTACTTTGTGGCGTTCACCATTATACCATGGTTCTTGATACAAGTTTGTCAATGAGTCCATGTTTTTTTGTTCAAATCTGATTTTACTTTCCAAAAAGTCGCATATTATGCATAAAAGTATTGAATGTCAAATCAAATCGATTAGGGTTCACATCACTATGTTCAGTGCATATTTTTTTATGAAATGGGAAATCAACTTGAATGTCTGGCGAGAATGATATTATGGACTTCTGGGAGGTAGCTGAACTCTAGACCTAAACTGAACTACTCTGAAAATGAATATAGACCTCTTAATTGGAGGTCTACCTTTTCTATTATTCACCTGTAAATATATAAGCCATTGTTTTTGTTATTATATGATAACAGCAGAGATTTTCAGCTGTTAAATTGTTGTCATTTTCTTGGTTTTTTTTACTTTCTGGCCAACGGCTCTCTTTTCACAAAAATGAATAAGGTTGTCAAAAGAAGAGAACTACAAAAAATTATTTTTATTTATTTTATTAACCTCTTTTCTAATATATAATTTTTTAGTATTTGACAACAGCCAAAAATTAAAAGCAAAATTGATACCAAAATCATGTTCATTGTGTCCCCATTTGTACGAGTGTGTCCTGAAAAATGGAAATGAATTCACCAAATTAAACTGTCTTTAATAAAAAAAAAAATTCTATTTATGTGAAATTTTATACAGTTCTTTTCCAATATTATAAATTCAGTATTAATCTCAAAATTAATTCGAGTCATTCATATGTATTTTTTATTTTTATTTTAAATTATTTTAGACGATATCTTTTAATAATTAAAGTGTATAAAAATAAATAATTATATATATATATTTAAAAAAATAAAAAGTAAAAATAAAAAATATATAAATAAATATACTCTATCCAATTCAACCAGTTCTACTTCACCTCAAAACAAAACTAGTGACAAAATAAATATTTTTATAATTAAATAAATCGAATTCGGATTTTACAAAATCCTACGCAAGCCCAAACCGTTTCCATCTTATAACTAAAAGCAAAACCGCAAAACAGTTAAAAACTTGAAAACCCAATCCAGATAAAGGCATGAAGCTGCAATTTTTTTTCCATTTCTCACTTGGTCATACCCAAAAATTGACACTAATTTCATAATCCCATTTATAGCTTAGCAAAATGCTTTCATTCCCACTCAAGAATTTTGTAATATCTCCATACCCACTCTCAATCTCTCTCAAAAATTCCTCATTTCCTTTCCCTAATAATACTCTTAGATATAATAATAAAATTCAGACAACAACATTATCTATATCTTTATCTTTAATTTGGTCAACTCTCACTAAACAGAGCACTCTGCTTCGAGCTTCTTCCTCAGATTCTGTCCAAGATCAAGAACAAGAAGAAGAGTATCAAGTGTTAGCAGCAGTGAGAAGCGAGTACAATGAAATTTTAATTGTAGATACTCCTAAAGAGAGAATGCTGCTTCTTGATTCTACTCGTAATTGTGTTCTTAATTTACGCTTTTGCTTTTCTTTTTTTAATTAATTTCAGTTTTGTTTAATTAATTCACATTTGTTTAATTCTTTATGTAGATAATGTTCATAGCATTCTTAACAAGGAGCAAAAATGGACTGGGTCTTATTGGGTATGTAAGCCCTTTTTTTTTTAATTATCATTAACATTTAATTTCTTTTTCCTGTATTCTTTGTATAGTTTTCTCATTTCTTCTCTATTTTCTTTATCTCTATGTCTTGCTATATATATCTATTTCATTTTGTGAAGTTTATTAGGCTGTCTTTGGGAGTTGAAATAAGAAAGGAAATGGGGTGGAATAAGAGTTATCCGTTGTTTGAAAGTTTAATTAATTTAAACAAAAAAAAGATATTAAGATGTATATTTTGCTTCCTTTCAAAATTGAGAGAATAAGGGATTTTTCTTACTTATTACTAAAAATAACTTTTAATAATACTATTTTATCCTTAATAATTAATATCCTTTTTTATCCCATAAATTTCCAAACATTATTACTCATTTATTTTCTTTTCTTTTTCTATAGCATGGATTAAAGATTGTCTTTTCTTTTATCATTATTATTATTTTGTTCTTTCTCCTTGTTAATCAATTGCAGGATGAATTTGCCAGTTTACCAGCTATTATTCCAAAAGGTCCTATTGCAATCCTTGGCCTGGTAATATTTCACTTGATCTTATTGTGGATTGGTTGTTTTCTTGAATTTATGACACAAATTATAATGAATCAAACTAATTTTAATTGATTCTTTAACGTCATATCCAGGGTGGCGGTACTGCTGCACATTTGTTGCTGGACTTGTGGCCTTCATTGCAGCTTGAAGGTTGGGAGATTGATCCAATTGTAAGGAACGTTGAATATCTTTCTATGATAAAATAGGAACAAGTCAAAATCAGTAGATTCCATAAGCTACTTTCATTACTATCAATACCTAAGTTTGCAATGCTAAAACCTAATAATGTTGTATACTATGCTAGTCTTCTATGTTGAAAAACACCCTCAACTGAACTTCACTACAAATATAAGATTTAGCAACATTAATTTAATATCATTTGATAATTAATGTTAAAAAAGTAATTAACAACAAGTGCATATTTGTTTCAGCATGTCGACGGTATTAACAAATGTTAACACATTGATAGTACTATCAGAATGTTTATAATTGTATTATTAAAAACTTTTGATTATAAGTGTTATATATATGCATCGGATGGTATTGTTATTAATTCTTATAAGCATCAAATTTTTGTCTTTTACCAACATGTTACACTTAGATTCTACTGCTAAAATGGGTTATTTATTGTAAAATATCCTGAAACTTTGCTTTATTTATGTGGCCAAGAAAAAATATTCGCAATAAAATTTTCCCTATGATGCACGTATTTTCCTGGAGATTATTTTCAGTAACAGAAATATTACTTCATTTTTTTAATGGAAGTGGATGTTTTGCCCATTTTAGTTGATTGATAAAGCTAGACAGCATTTTGGACTATCTGATCTTGAGAAGCATACTGCAGCTGGTGGCATACTTCAAGTTCATATTGGTGATGCTCTTGCTCCCTCAGAAAATTATTCTGGAAGATATGCTGGTGAGTTACAACTACAAAATTTTTAAGTTTTTAGGATATTTTAGCAACATAAACAATTTACTTAAAATATGAGCTTCTTTCAAAATCAGTTTATCATCTATAAATATAAAATTATAAAAATATATTGTGTACTATAAAAAATAATTTCTTCTAACTTTTAGTTCAAAAGCTGCTATTAGCAATAGCAATGTTAAACAGATCCTAAATAATTTGATTTTTCTTGCATCTTTACCTTTGTTATAAATTGAGTATTTGATGTATTCTCACTTCAAAAAGTTTAAATTATTTTTTTTTTTTTGTTTTATTAATTTACTCAACTATATTCAGGCATTGTTATTGACTTGTTCTATGAAGGGAAGGTTTTGGCAGAGTTACAAGAGGTATATTGCTACTTAAATAGTTAATGAAAAGAAAATTCTTAAAACATTTTTAGTGCATTGAACTAAAAATTCATTTGATTATATTCATTTTATTCCACTACAGCTTTTTAATTAAACATTATCTGAAAGGAAAATTCTTAGGACATTTTTATTACATTGGATCGATTTTATTACAGTTTACTAAACATAATCTTAAGTTATTGAGTGAGTATCTATGTTTATGCATAATAAATTTATAGTATTTTACAGGTTGTGACTTGGTTGGAATTGAATGATAGATTGATGGCCAGTGGTCGATTTATGGTGAATTGTGGCGGCATCAATAGTGAAAATTCAGATAATAATGCAGATAACATTTGGATTCAAAATTCTACAATCAAGACACTATCTGAAGCATTCCCTGGACAAGTATGTCATTTCCTCAATTTTGTTAACCTTTAAAATTATTGATTTTTTTTTTCCTCATTAATTTCTTAATTGCAACTGAAGAAAGTTTTTGTTATAAAATTATAAAATTAAAAGTTTTTGATAAAATTATAAAAAAAATAATAAAAAAAAATGTATATTGACAAGATTCCAAGCAAATAATTATTAGGTGTGAACAGATGCATGCATGTCTTTGTTATCAAGAGCTTGAAAAGTTTGTTTCTATGCATGTGATGAGTTATTAGATTTTTCTTGAGACAAGAATGAATAAGTTAATTGATTGAAACAGGTAAGCTGGAAGATAATGCCACAAACACAAGGTGCAAATTGTCTTGCCCTGACAGGACCTTTTCCAGATTTGACATTATGGTCTTCTAAGCTCTCTTACCCTTTAAGTCAAACTGTAAGGCAATGGAGGCCTTGTGCCTCTATTGCATGAAAGCCATTTGCTTTTTTCTTTTTAATTTTGATTATGGTTTAAACTCGTAATCTTATAATTTTGAATATGATTCTAATACTACTAAATTAAAGTTGGTTTATTAGGCATTTGCTTTTTGACTTGATTGTTCTGCAGTAGAACTATGAAGCATATACCACGTAGGATACCATATTATCTAAAGAAAGATATTGTGTTGCAGTAGAACTATGAAGCATATACCACATAGGATACCATATTATCTAAAGAAAGATGGTGTGTTTAAATTTAGGGAGGAAGCCAATAAATTGATTTTGGGTAGGCCAAAAATTAAAATTTTTCATATAAATATAAAAATTTTCAGTAAATTAATACTAAGTGGACCAAGACTATAAAAAATTAGATTTAAATAGATCAAATGATAATTTTTTTATAACTTAATAAGATTTTTATTTTGTTGGGATGGTCCAGGTTCACCCAAACCTACCTGCAAGGGTGAAAATAAAAAGTTTCGGACTAAAGTTAAATTAGTAGAAAATTTTAGTGATATAAATTATATATAATTTTTTTGGGGACTAATTAAAAATTTATATGTAATTTTAGTACTATTATTAGAGAAGTAAAAATTAAACTAGATGAAAATTTTAATATTATTAATTATATTTATTTTTGAGATCAATTAAAAATTTACATATAATTTTAATACTATTAATTATATATAATTATTTTTGGAGGACCAATTAAAAAATTTATATGTATATATGCATATATTTAAGAATTTTATAAGACTAATTAAAAAATTTATATATATATAATAATAATTTTGAGGAGGGACCGGGGCTCCACCTAGTCCTTAGTTTCGCCCATGCGAACCTGGCCATTCCTCCGTCTTTGATTAAATTTTAATTTTATGTGTGAAAGATATAATATGATTCCCCCTGCCCAAACTGGGAACTAATTTCTTAGCAATCAATTTACATACCAATTCATGATTCCAAACAGAACATTGGTGATTGCAGTCTATTCTATTTAACAAGTAAACTTAAATCACAGTCGTAGTATAGCCGTGTCAATTTATGGCAGTCGAAATGAACGATCACAATTGGCCTTGTCGTGAATTTATTTAGAAAAATGGTAGTATCGTTCATGTTGTGTGTAACAATTGTTCTGCAAAAAATTCTCAATATGAAAACACAGACAAAGAACTGAGCTTTGAATGGGAAAAAGAATGGATCTGCAGGGTCACGAATTGGTAATTCAGCATTACAAAAATGGTGATTTACCTTTACAATTCAAACCAATATGATATTCAATGACTAATATTTAAAATCATGATCCAACCACAGGTTACGAATTTGGAGAAAGCTGTGATAAAACTTATAACCCTTTGAATAGATGTTCTTTATAATGACGCTAAAAAAGAAGAGTGAATAATTAAACGTGTTACATTGATTAAATATAAGATGCTGAATGAGCTTATATATAATTGTGTTCTCTAATCTTAATAACAAGTTTTTGAAGTTGACACTCTTATAATTATATAAACTACAATATTTACATTATAAAGTCAAGCAAGTTATAATGACAACTTTGAATTTAACATTGTATTAGAGCAAGAAAAAAAAAACTCTTATATACCTTCTTTAGTAAGACATGAGTAGAATCCAGAAGAAATGAAGTAATATAAATGGTGAAAAACCAGGAGTAAATAAAGGAATAGAAGCACCATCTTCGTGAAAACACCAGCAGAAAAGTATATGGTACAAGTGTAAATTATAACAGCACTGTCCCTCTAAAAAAGACCGGGAACCAGCTTTGGTTTAATCCGTGATATCTCACTCCTGAAACTAATAACACCTATCCATGCTCAATCACTTTACAGAGCAATCCTAAGATACTAAGAAAGAACAAGTATCACTCCAGAAAATAAGAGCTCTTGTAACAAAAGGAGGCAGCATTAGACTAAATGTGCACACCATTGTAGTTGCTATATATACCATCTGCTGCGATTTTTGCAAACTTAGCAACATTTCCATTTTGGAAAACATTTACTTTTTGTATTGCCATGCCATTGCCTATTCCATTGGGAACCTTATGGCCCTGCAAGAGATGATCTAATTGCCCACATGCTGCTGCTATTAGCCCTGCATTTCAGATTACAATACATTAATATACACGTCAAAAATTAGAAATCTGAGAAACAAACAAAAAAAACAGTCCATATTAAGTTAGAAGAACAATCTGACAAGTCAATATTGGGGATGGATGAAAGGTAACCTAAGAATAACGCAGAAGGTTTTCCTGGTCTTGATTTAAATTCAGGATGGAACTGAGCACCAATATAATAAGGATGATTAGGCAGCTCAACAATCTGTCATATCAAATTATCAATAGGCCAAAATCAATTCAGGATCCATTACTAGATGCATAGACCACCAACAAATTTTAAAAATATGAAATCAACAAGTTTTTTTCGCCCAACAAAATCCAAACCTCCATTCGCTGCCCAGTTTCATCTTTGCCTGTGAATGAAAGCCCAGCATCCTCTAGGCGACTGACCATATTAGGATTTACCTGCATGAGAATACTTTGGTACTTTGACTAATTCTGAGCAGTGAAACCTACTTGCTAGATAAACATGTACATTTTCATGCTTCATACCTCATATCTATGTCGATGTCTTTCATCAATAAAACTTCTATTTCCATATCTGATATAATCCATATCACAAGGGTTAGGAGCCTTAGACAGCTACCAGTACTTATTTGCCTCGTATACATAGAAATTCTAATTTAAAATGTTGTCAAATTATTTTACTTTTCATCCTAGAACTTGACATCATTATTGTGAATGAACAAAATTTTTTTCTTAAATTACTCCATGGTACTCACAATTTTACAGCTTTGCAGTCCATAACTTGGAAATAAGTCCTCCTTGACCCAAGACGCATAGTGCCTCCCATATGTGTTTTTGAGCCCTGTCGAAATGGCAAAATATCAGACTAACAGAAAAATTTAGACAATCAATTGGTTTATAAAAGTCTAGAAATGATGCAAAACCTCAGGCATAAATACGACACAGGGATTCTTTGTGTCGGGATCAAATTCCATGCTGTTAGCATCTTGCAAACCAAGAACAGATCTTGCAAATTCAATGACTGCAATTTGCATTCCTAAACAAATACCAAGAAATGGAACTCTATTCTCTCTTGCATACTTGGCTGCCAGAATTTTCCCTTTCACACCTCTGTCACCAAACCCTCCTGGAACAAGAATGCCATCTGCACCCTAAAGATAGAGACCAGTCAAATACGCTTCCAAAAGAAGTAGCACAATTTAATAGGGATAGGATTATCAAGCAACACAAACCTTTAACAACTTCCATGCAATCTTATAAGCATCAGGATTCTGCAAGAGAACATTGATGTCAAGATGTGAAACAAGGTGAATTCATTTACAATGTCAGTACTCTGAATTAATAACCTCTTTTGCCATTTCATCTTCAAGGTCACAAGCTGGAACCCATTCCACAACAAGTTTCTTACGGCAAGCAACACATGCATGCAAAAGAGCCTGCCAACCACATTACAGCTTTCAATAATTGACAAAAAAAAAAAGTATACTCTTGTTTGCTTCTTTAGCTATAGCAAAAGCATCATGTCTTATTTTACATGTGCGCATGCTTGAGCACACACAAACATATCTAGATTGAACCACAAAAAGAAAAGTCATTGGCAAAAGAACAAGATAAATAGAATTTTATTGCGCTACCAGAAGAATGCTGACATACTTTGAGACACATTATTTTATAGAAAAATAGCTTGTAACTTATTGGACCTTGTGTAAGTTTCCACCTTGATAGACGAAAAATATAGCAGACAGTACTTTGAAAATTCATGTGATAGAAAAAAATGCTAAATTCTGATTATTTAAAAACTATGAAGGACAAAAAAAGCATTGGTGGACAAAAATGTTAAATTCTGATAATGTATTGATAATTTTTTTTAAAAATTTTGTACCTTTTTTTTTCATATTTGCCCCTCCCCTAATTCTTATTTTTTCCTCTCTAAGAACTTTTGTAGTTAGACTTTTGTATTATATATAATCCTGTAAAAAAAAATTGATGCTATCAACTCTCAACTAATATCATGGGCCTGCCACTGTCAAAAAGTTACTTTAGCAATACATAAAAAATCAAATTCTGGTAGAAAATATTACAAGTTCACTATTTATTAAAAAAATATAAAAATAAAAATTTGTAATCTAATATTGTAAACATATTCAACAGTAAAATACAACAGAAGAAGGGAAGCAGAAATTGAAAGACTTGCCCTGTCATTGAGAATTCGAAAGTTCAAAAGATGATAGACTGGCATAGGTTATTAAAAGAACAAACTAACAACCACAAACAAATTTCACAATAGACTCCAATATATCACTATATGAAGCTTCCAGCTAATTAGCAATTGAAAGCTTTTAAAGTGGTGATAGATATGCACACCTTTATTACTGATACATAAGAATCTGTAAGGCCTGTATACTTCCCAACCATGGCAATTCGGACCTGTCAATTTGGGGTTAACAAAGACAATCTCAGGAAACAATTATCAAGAATTTTGGCATATTCATTGTTTGAAATTGTACTAAGACCCACCGGTTCGTGCAACATGTCACAGATGTCTGCCCTAGTAGTCCATTCTTTTAAATTAGGCTCCCTTATAGTGCTGCACATTATAAAACATAATCATATAAGAATGCCAGGCAACAGAAGATACCACGGATGTGTAGTGCATCAAAAAGAGGTAAAAAGAAAATGAGAAGACAAACCTAAGAAGATTGAGCACTCTCAAAATTGCCTCATGAGCCTTCTGATCCTAATTATGAAGAAACATATCCAAATATTAGTTGTCAGAATTGGAAGCTTCACACTAAAATGAATCTCGCTATTGCCAAAAATGTGCTTACTCTTAAAAGTAAAGGAATGCGCCAGATGTTGGAAACATCATAAAGAGTGATGATATTTTCTGCCTGAAAAATCATATTGTCTTTAGTAAAAAATTCAAGTAATGTTCTGAAACAAAAAAAAATGTTTATACTTCTAATCAACGCACCTGAACATGGCAAAATTGTGAAATTTTCATCTTTACATTCTCATCAAGTGCCTGCAAAATGGAGTCATATTTAACATATGAGGCTTTGTCTTAGTGTGTGTGTGTGTGTGCGCGCGCGCGCGCGCGCGCTCAAGGGAGAGATAGAGAGATGTATATACTGATGTGCTGCGACAAGCTAAGATATTTGGCATCAAACCTAAAGCTCTCAATCCACGAACACTATGCTGAGTTGGTTTGGTTTTCTGTAAAGAGTACATATTCATATTAGTGAGAATGATATAGGCAAAAGATGCATAAAGACAATTACCCTCATAAACAAAGTCTAAAAGTATACCTGTTCACCAACAACATTTATAACAGGTACAAGGCTAACATGAATCAAGCAAAAATTACCAGCTCCTGAAAAAAACACTGTAGGTTAGAAGAAGAAGATCACACACAAGATTTCAAAGCTAGCTAGAGCACCTAATAGCCAGAGCATAATCACATGAAGTATCATAAGCAATTTTCTTACCCACACGATATGAGAACTGTCCTAGAGCCTCGGTGAATGGCATGGACTCAATGTCTCCTGTAAGCAGAAAAGTTGCTTGTTAAAAAAAATGGAAAACAGTTTCTGCTGTCATTTATCAAGAATCATGTTGTTAATGTACCTATAGTGCCACCCAATTCAATGACACAGACATCAGCAGGACCAGTCATTCCATCTACTGGTATCATAGCAACACGTTCTATCCATTCTTGAATGGCATCTGTTACATGAGGAACAACCTACAGATTGCAAGAGTACACAAGGAAAATAGAAGAAACATAAAGCTATTGCAAGAAACAGGTCAGGACAATTTTTTTATAGATGGGCAATAGAGGATTGAATACCTGCACTGTTTTTCCCAGATAATCTCCCCTTCTTTCCTTATCAATAACAGCCTAAAAAGAAAAGAAAGAAAAGACTTCAGTAACAGGACCTTGGCTGGCTATTGATCCTTCTTGGTTTCTTTAGTAGCAGACAAATAGTAGGCAAAGAAATTTAGAGGACTTGCCTGGTAAATTTTTCCTGTGGTGATATTATTATCTCTTGTCAACTTGATATCTAGAAATCTTTCGTAATTTCCAAGGTCCAGGTCCACCTGTCAAACAACAAAAACAAGTCATGTTCTTGCCACTTCTCCAGAAAAATTTCAACACTTTCAGTTCCCGTGTTCTGTTTTTTCTTCTCCTTTCTCCTTTGACATAGCTTATGATCAATTTTAATCTTTAGTCCTCTAATGGATAACAGGAAGAAGAAGAAAAAATTAATATTTAGAGTAAAAGCCTAATCTATCAACTTCATAGCTGCTAACCAGAAACAGGACAGGTGGAGACATGAGATTCATAAGGTTATGATCTGATAGATTCATAACAAATTAATTCTTTTTTATTTAAAAAAAAAAAACTGAAGGAATATATATAAATATATGTATATGTACCTCTCCACCATCATCTAAAATAAAAACTTCCCCATGTTCAAAAGGTGACATTGTTCCGGCATCAGTGTTTAAGTAAGGATCTGAGTTCAGAAATTAAGATAAACATACTGTGAGCTATAAATCTTTGGAAAAGAAGAATCTAAAGAGTAAAAATAAAATACAATTAATGGCAGTTTGAAATGGTATTTAGTTTCAAGTAATCACATAAAGGATAAAAGGAAAAGAAAATTCAGAACCCCATCTAAATACCAACTGAAAAAAAAAAAGCCAAAGATCAAGAAGAATGATACAAACACATTTGTGGAAAATATCACATATTCCAAACAAAAAATCTGTGAAAAAAAATAAAGGTAAAGCATAGGTTTTGATTAGAAATATTGAAAGAAGAAAGAAGAAAAAAAAATTTAATTTATTTCTTCTTCTTCTTCTTCTTTTTTGCCTTTTTTTTAACATAAAAGAAACAGGAAAACTAGTGGTAACGTGAATTCCAAAACTCACAAATGTTACTAAGATTTGTATAAAGAGAATGACATTTTTATTTACCATATAAACATAAAAAATAAAAATAAAAATTTCTTTTGTTCTAATTTCAAGAGAAGAAAAGAAAAGAAAGAGAGAAGCAAGAAGAGACCTATCTTGATGGAAGTAACACGAAGTCCACAAGCCTTAAGAAGCACACCAATACTACTAGCAGTCACTCCTTTGCCCAATCCGCTTACTACTCCTCCAGTCACCAATACATACTTCATTCTCTTCATTTCCTTTCCTTTATTATTTATACACCACGCCTATTTATTTATTTTACATTCAAATAAATTAATTTTATTAAAAAAAAAGAAAGAAAGAAAACTGAAAATACAACAGAGCATAACAGAACTAGAGAGATCCTGAACAACAAGAACCAGAAAGCTCAAAGATTGAAACTTTATTAATGCTAATGTTATTTATTATTTCAATTTAGACAACCTGAACAAACAAGAAGATTTATGGCCTCCGTAGTATAGTCTAAAAAGCTTTTATATTTCACTTGGTAAAAAGAACAAACACCATGATAGCAAAAGCTCAAGAACCAGAAAAGAAAGAAGAAAGGAAGAGTGAAGCAAAGTACCCAGTAACGGGATAATCAAGAAACAGGAAGAGAGGGCCAGAGAAAGAATGAATTAAGATTGGTTACTCTTGGCGGCCTTTTATATACACAGGTCACCCACTCCTCTCTCTGTTGTCTAACTCTTATTAGCGCTCTACAAAAATTAATCAAACCATCAAATCAAATTAATTCAAATTAATCCAAATTAAAAATTATTATTTAAATTATTTTATTATTAATTATAATTTTAAAATTTTTATAAATTAAATTTTTATTTTATTATAATTTAAAAAATAAAGATTTAATTAAATCAAACTGAATTAATAATATTATAAAATCAATAACCTTAGAACCAGATCGATCAAAAAATCAATAAAAATTAAAAATTAAAAGATCAAAAATTTAATCGAAATAAAATAAAAAATAATTAAATTTAATATTATATAATAAAAAATATATATATTAATATTTTTTTATATTATACAATAAAAAATAATCCAATTAAATTTAAAATAATAATATAATAATAATTAATTATTATAAAAATAAAAATTATCATAATTAATTTTATATAAAATTATAAAAAATATTTTTTTATATCATATATTATTATATAAAAAAATTCAACTCATACATTATACTAATTTTCTTCTAATTTTTAATATTTAAATAATTTTATCATTAAAAAAATTTAATAAGAGTTAAATCATAATTAAATTAAATCTATAATAAATATAAAATATATATAATTATATTACATACTAAAAATATGATAAATAAAATATATTTATAGAAAATAAATAAATTAATGCACATTAATTAATAAATATATTAAATAATAAAATTTCATATATATATATATATATATATATATATATATATATATATATATATATTGAGGGTTCATTATATATAAGTGGTATAATTATCTTAAAAAATTAATAGTATAATTTATTAATTAATAAAAATTTAAAAAGCTGATCCGTCTGAATTAAAAATTGATTTGATTCAATCGATTAATAGTTGGTTCGACTGATTTTTAATCTGATTCTTAGTGGATGGATAAAAAAAATTGATCGGTCCATTCTCTGGTTTGATTTTCAATTTTTCAATTCAATCAGCTTGTTTGATCAGTTTTAACAACCATTGATAAAACTATGTCATTTTTTAGATATATACTCTAATATTGTTTAAAATATTTTTTAAAATTACATTAATTTGATAGTGGAAAAGTTATTTGATTGTTATTTTAAAATAATCTAATTAATAGTTTTCTAATTCATTTAATTGAATATTCATTTATTTATAACTCCTCAAATTTTTATTTTATTATTTATAAGTTGTAATTTAATCTGAATTTCTATGTTTTAAAGAATTTTTATATTGTTAATTTAATTATTATTACTTTTTTTGAGATATTTCATTTTAATTTTATTATTATAATATTATAAACTTTCAAGCATATAATTTTCTTTTTATAGTATTGATAAGATTCATTATTAATATAATTTTATTTTAACGTTTTTTAAATTTCATGATGTTTTTAATTTTTAATTTATTTATTTATTATTTTTATTAAACCGATTAAATTAATTATTCAAATTAAATTCAAATAGTTTTGATTTGAATTTTTTATTATTATTTAATTTAATTAAAAATTAAAATACTTAAAATTCGATTGTATTGATTTGATTAAAAATATTTATTTTAAATTAACTAAATCGACGTATAAATACTTTAACTCCTATAAATTAGATATGTTTAATATATATATATATATATATATATATATATATATATATATATATATTTTAAATTAAGAAAATAAAAATAAATGGGATTTATTTTTCTGACCAAAATGGAATTTTTCATTTTTTTATTAATAAATTTTGGAATAAATTAATAAAGAGCCGAACAGAACGGAACATGTTAAATACAAGGAGAAAGACGCATATTTTTGTCTTGTTTTTAAGAAAACATGGTGAAAACTGTGAGTGGTGCCACTGTATAAGGGCTGAGAATGCAATCCGACTCGTATCTTATTTCGAAGGTATTTGGTATAAATTTTTAAAAATATTATTTTAAAAAAAAATTGGTATATTTAATTTAATTTTTTTTATTTTTAATTTTTAAAATAATATTTTAAATTAATTAGTTAAATATTTAAAAAATTATTTGATATTTTTTAAATTTTAAAACGACGTTTCATGCATGAAACGCCGTTTTAAATAAATCCAAACAACCCTTATATATTTCATCTCAATATTTTTTTATAAATTATATCGCATATAAAAAAAATATTCATAAAAAGATATAAAATAAAAAATAATACATATAATGAGACAAAAGGTTTAGATTAAATATTGTATTTGTTTTATTTATTTATTTATATTTATAATTTATATTAATTAATTTTTATTTTCAGATTTTTATTTATTTATAAATTTATTTAAAACTTATTAATTCAAGATCAAATTGTTCTGTTTGTAATGTTTAAATTACTGATTAATTTGTAATTAATCAAACATATAACACTTGCACACGTATACTTTTATCATCCACTTAGCTCCAATCAAAGTATAGTCTATCAGTAGTTTACCTCATCTTCGAAATTATAATTAAAATAAATTAGTGAAAGGTACATTAAAATATCATATAATTTAAAGTTTATTTTAAATATGGGTTAAAAAAAAATTTCCCTGACACCTTAATTTTTTTTTTTAATAACATGCAATATTAGTAAGTATTGTTGTAACCACTTCGAGTTAAAAAAAATAAATTTCTTAATTAAATATATAAAGAAAAATAAATTTATTGAACTCGACTAATATAAACTTAAATTGTAAGAGATTTATAACGGGTAAAACTTTTTCAATATATATTTTTTTTTTTTCATATTAACTCAAACTTGAAACCTTATTTAAGGAAAACAAATTCTTTACCACTCGAATCAATAAATATTAGTTCTCCTCCTCTTATTCTTCTACTAATAGCAAACTCAACCCAATAACTTTTACTTCTTATCATTTTACATAATCAAAATCCCAAATGTTAACTCATGTAGATTTTGTTATACTTTTCATCAATGATAGGTTCATATATGAAACTATCGTGACTTTTAACTGTTGCCATGAATTTATCTCCACAAATTTAAATCTTTCATTAGCCACTACATCTCATTTTTCCATCGCCTATCACCATCTATGTACATTGAATTTTTAGGAATTTAGTTGATTTTGATAAGGCGACACAGTAAGGAAACAAGTAAATAAGGCTAAAACACATTTATACGTTAAACATTCCCGATTCTACAAGAAAAATAATTTATGAAATCCACCAGAAATAAAATAATACTGAAATTTTATTAATAATGAGCTAAATTATTACATAATAGACCCATTTATAAGATATCAAATCTTAATTATAAACTAATAAAATTATTAAATAGAAATTTTAACTATTTTAAAATTACTTGAAAAATAATAAAAGTAAATTTAATCTAATTAAAAAATTAGATAAGTATAATAAATCTAATCTAAATAGGAAATAAATAAGTACAATTAAAATATTTACAAAAATAGATAATTACCAACACATCATACTCCTACACTTCAAGAAAACTCAACCTCGAGTTTATAGCTTGAATTGAAATCTTTCATGCCAAACAAATAAATACTTTGAATATACTGATGTCTGCTTGAAATTGAAATCTTTCATGCCAAACAAATAAATACTTTGAATATACTGATATCTTCATGAGACAACTTTCAAATAAAATTGTTGTTTGAAAGTTTAATTGATATGAAGCAAAATTGAAATTATTAATTCTAATAAAATCAATATATTGAACTTCACTCACAATAAAATCATAGAACTCATGGGTTATGGGCTCACTTTAAAAATCAATAATTTGATTTGTCGGTAATTCCTTCTTACTAGAGTTAAGATCTTCAATTCCATGCGCTACAATTTAAAGTTTTTGATTTGCAATTTCCTACACCTCAACAATTTTTTCATCATTGACAACAAATTTTCCCAATTCACCATCTATAGTAGTTTCAGTATCTTTGACTTCTTGGACTTGATATTTTTTCAAACTCAATTTGATGAACTTTTTCGTCCAATTTAATTGGCTCCAATAATTAATTGCATGCTATTGATAGATTTTTAAAACACTAGAATTTACATCTATTGCAATTTGTTCTCCGTGCATATTATTGAATTTATTACTTTCTTGATGATTTCTTTTACAATATGGAGTATAATTTTTATGATAAATATGAGAATAATTTTCCAACTTCTCATAGTATCTATTTAATTTCTTATTTAAATCATAGAGTACATAACAACAATAGTAAAATTTGTTGACTAATAATTCTTTCATTTTTGTTCATAAACGAGTTTTACCACATTTTTTTGATAAACAATCCATCATTCTGAAGCATATTCTTTTAATTTTCAAGAAGCAAGTCTAATTTTTTCTTTCCCATGAATATTATGATAATCAAAATATATTTCCAAATCAAATAACCATTTTATAAAATCATTTTCATAAAAATCACCATCCAAATAAGAAATACATCTTCAATTAGAAACGTCTCGACGAATAGATTGATTGTGAGTATAAGATCTATCATATCCACAATCCTAAAAATAAGGATTATTTTCTAAATCAGGAATACGTCGACTATAAGCAACATCGTCCTGAGTATTGTTTCTTCCGTATTTCGGATCTCAAAAATTTACTCTGAAAAAGTCTACCCTTCGCAGTCACGGTCAACAAAGAGGTTACTTCGAACTCCGTAGATTGTCATTGAGAAGACAAGTCCTGACCTAATTTGATACCACCTGACACAGCAAGAAAGCAGGTAAATAAGGTTAGAACGTCTACACCTTAAATGTCCTTGAGTACACAAGGAAAACAATTTCTGGAGTTCACTAGGAATAAAATAATATTGAAATTTTATTAATAATGAGATATCCCTAAACTATTACATAATAAACCTATTTATAAGGCATCACATTTTAATTAGAAACTAATAAAATTATTAAATAAAAATTTTAACTGTTCTAAAATTATTTGAAAAATAAGAAAAGTAAATATAATCTAATTAAAAAATTAAATAAGTATAATAAATTTAATTTAAATAAAAAATTAGATAAATAAAATTAAAATATTTACAAAAATAGATAAATTATCATAATATCATAAGAAAGAAAGAAAAAAGTCATTTATATAAGAACTTATGCGTCACATTTTGTCCTCGTAAAAAAGTTCCCAATAGCTTGGGATATTAATTGTTAGTTGGGCTAGTAGCTATGAGTAAGTGTGAAAGCTAAACTGACTAAATTTGCTGGACTGAATCAAATTGATCAAACTGAATTCAATTGATTAAATTAAATCGAAATTGATAGTTTCATAATTAATTTTATTTGATATGATTTGAAAAAAATAATAAACTGAAAGTTTAGTTTGGTTTGCAGTTTGAATATTTTTTTCTTTGGTTTTAAACTAAAATTATATATATATATATATATTTTACTATTATTATAATTAAATATATTTAATTTAATTTTATATATAAATACATATTTTTTTGACCTAATATTAATTTAGAATTTAAAAAAAGACAATTCATGAAAATTAATTAAATATAAATAAAAAAAAGTCTATTTATTGAGAAAAAATATTAGTTTTGAGTGTGTTAATTAATAGAATAGATAAATTTTGAGTTGTATAATATTGAACTATTTTTGAAATTTTTTTATTATCTATATTTTATCCTTTTTTTTAATTTATAATAAAATAATGGTGATTTATAAAAAAAAAAAAATAAAAACTTTGGTTTAAAACAGATAAATTGAAAGTATTCAAATCAAATCGAACCGAACCGAAATCGAAGATTTGACTATAATAATAATTTAATTTGATTTGAAAATTTTTTAAACCGAAAGTATTTATATGGTTTGATAATAATCTTTTAAATTGACTAAACCAAATCGATGTCACCTCTAACTACAAAAAACATGTATAATTTGTATCATGTATTTTAATTTTCCTTTAAATTATTATTTTTTTCTTAAATTTTGTTTATATTTTGATAATTGATTAAAAATTTAAGAAATTATTAAGTAAATGTCACACCCCAACTCCAGTGGTGCGACGGTCCTATGGCAAGGGTAGGCTTAAGGCCACCATAAACCCGTAAAACTCACAAATCATGAATCTCGTATAAATCATTTACAACATCTTATTATCATACCACAATCATGTCCATACATACAAAGAAATATAAAACTTATCTTTCTATTATCATTTCATATTTTTTCTCTTGTTCCTTAATGATCAAAAGAGACATCTCACATCACTGAGAAACAAGAATATCCAAAAGATAACATTCATATATCAAAATATACTAGTAACCTCGAATGAATAACTACGGAGCTCTAGAGTACACTCCAATACATATTGTGTCATAATACCATTAATAAATATACAAAATATCTCAAAAGAATTATTACAATGAAACTTCTTGGAATAAGCAAGTCAAGAAGCTCGATCCTCTCTATTAGCTCCCTCACGAGCTATGTTATCACCTGAAATCCACAGAAGATGAGTGAGCCTTCAACTCAGTAAAATATGAAGAAATTTAATATTAAATCATGGTCATGAACAAACATTTATACATATAGACATGAAAGAAGTCATGAGCTTTACTCGAAAGAAATGTGGTTCTCATAATAATTTGGTTATATCAAGTCATGTCAAAATTCAAATCATGGTTCATATTTAAAACAAAGAATGCCCACAAAGAATGGCATTTTAAATCTCATCTGATAGAACTGATCTCATATCATATCATACGTATCGGTAGCCTTGCTACCTTAACGTGCACACATGCTTGGCCAGGCATGCGCCTAGAGCTTCTGGCCCCCTCTAAGTGGAACACCAATAAAAACCCTATCGGCTGGGCTCCCAAAGTGCACAATGGACTAATAAATTTACTCTCATTGAGAAGAGCGTTCTATCCATGGGTTATGGGTTTCAATCTCATAGGAAGCATATTGGTCGCAAGACCATCATCATATAACATTATTCAAATCAGGTTCACAAGCAAGGAACATATGAACTTGATCAAGAATATTGATCAAGCCATTCATATTATACAAGTATATATATATATATATACACAATAGGATAATCAAATGTGAGAATACTTTGGTAAATTTTAATTTCAAGAACAATAATCAAATAGGATGTTCATACTTACCTCTTACACAATTTCTCTTAATTTCCTCCTTATAATTCCGCTCACTTAATTCCTTAGGCAAATTCGAATTTCTCCTCCTAAGAAATTTCCCAAATATACAAAATTAGGGTTTTTCCAAATCAATAATATTCAACATGATTTCCTATTAATTAACGATCTTAGAGTCTCTATTCTTAATTCCTAACAACAATTTCATTTATCTCTTAAAGAAAATCTGTATCAAATTTTGCATAAATTTTCGAAGTTACTGTTCATGGCAGTCTCACCAAATTAATTTCTCCCACATTAATTACCATTAATGGCTTCAGATCACTAGTAATAAATTCTGAATACCCAGTATTAATTTTCCTAACCTATAGACTTAAATAAATTCAAAGAAAATAATTTAACGAGAAAAATTACCTTATTTTATTCAAACTGAAATTCTGAGATTACTGCTCAAATCTAATGATTTCTGCCTTAATATATGCTAATCTAGATTTTTATTGCATTAATTTGAGTATTAATGCCTTAGACAAGAAATGAAAATAATATGAGAAAAGACTGAATTTAATCGAAGGGAGAAGAAAGAAAAATCGTGAAACGCTACTGGGAATCACTGGGTTTAAATAAACACTGCCCCATAAACACACCAACCAGCTCGTCTCGCCAGACCTGCCTCGGCAAAGCTACCTCGCATTCCCAGCTCGCACTTCCAGCTCGCCAATCTTGATCCGGAAATGCTTCCTCGCACATTCCAGTTCACGTATGCTACCTCGCATATGCTGCCTCGCCAGACTCTCCTCGCAACTCTTCCTCGCATATGCCACCTCAACAATGCTTCTTCGCCTCTTCGCTTCTTCGCCTCTTCGCACTTTGCTCTTCGCCGAAGCCTCTTCGCCTTTCCTCTTCGCCAAAGCCTCTTCGCTTTAGCCTCTTCGCCTTTCCTCTTCGCCAAAACTCTTCGCCAAAGCCTCTTCACCTTAGCCTCTTCGCCTAAGCTCTTCGCCAAAGCCTCCTCGCCTTTGCTCTTCGCCAAAGCTCCTAGCCAAAGCTCTTCGCCAACTTCCTCTTCACGAATTGCCACTTCGATAAAACTCAATTCGCCACTTCGCCATTGCCAGCTCTCAAAATGCCTCCTCTCATTTTGTTGGCTCGCTATAACAAAATTCCTCTAAGTTAAATTCTTGCCTGAACATCCCACACTTAGCCAGCTCGCAAATGAGTTACAAATATCCAAACTTACTAATTCTTTTTATCACTTAAAATTAATATGCAGGAGCACAATATATCAAAATTTCAAATCAAAATAATCAACACACAAACCGTAGTGACTCTTCAAAAGTCACCTAGACTCCTGCCCCAAAATATAACCAAACAACCCTGATACAAATCACTCTCCACTAAGATATACTTATCCAAAAATTCTGAAATTTTACAGTCATCATATTAACATACAAAGAAATATTTTTCATGTTCACAACTTTAGCTAATTCTACCTCAGCCATTCCCAGTAATTCCAAACAAACACTGTATCCCTGCAGAAACTCTCAACCAGACCAGCCTTACTCAAATAGACACAACTCATCACACACACAAAATTTTGCCAAACCATTTTACAGAATTATAATCAAGATATAAACTCATAACTTTCATGTTTTATACTTTACCAAATTATATCTTTAAGAACATAAAATTACCATTACAAAATCCTGCAGCATCAAAAATTAGAAATTCCTGAAATTCTCAATATTCTCATTTGAAATTAAAATAATTCTCCAAACATACAAAATCAATAAAAACACTACAAAATAGCAGATATTACAGTAAAAAGGGCGTATGCTCCCTACACAAAAACACACTATCGTTGTAGTTAATAATTGCTCTAAAAATTTTAATTTTAGTTTAAATGTGGATCCACAAGTCTAATTGTCATCCACTTTATTAAAAAATTAATATTTAACGTCATATAATAAAAATTAACAGTTAGCCGATTTGACAATTAAGTGTGAAATGTTAATAATCACATAATTTGAAAGTGTAAAAAAAAAAATTAATCTCTATTTAAAATAAAGTCAAATCATATCCCCAATAAAATTATTCACTTTCTCCACTTAATTATTTGGTTTTTAACTAATTGTCTTTTTAAATTTGGTGATTGAGAATTTAGGATTAGTCGCCCTAAATACCACTCTTTGAAAAGTTCATTTACATTTTCAGCAACTCGTGTTTTTTTTTTTTTTCTCTTAAAATGCTATATGAGTGTGAATACTATAATAGATTATATAGCGGATATAGTCTTTTCTTTTCATAATTTTATTATATTAAAGAAAAATTTATCCTATTTTGTTGTTTCTGTAATTAGGTGTATCAATATTATATTTTGAAAGAAAATAATAAATACATACAAAGATTAAAAAAAAAAAAGAAAAAAAGAGAAATATATATATTATTGAATCATTTACCTTATTCTTATTATACAGCTTTAGAAGGTTTGAAGGATAATAAAAAGTAAGAGCTACCTTTTGAAGGAGGTAAATGATACCACTAATCACTAAATTATTGGAATTTTTTTATTTTAATCACATATAAAAAATTATTGTAGATTAATACTTAATCTTTTTAAAAAATTTCATTCGATAATCACTTGTAAGATTTTTTTATTGAATTGAAATACGTGACATCCACATTAGCCGATGGTGATGATGGAGCATGACACATCAGTGACACATGGTAATCACCAAACTGTGACGATTATTCTAATATAATCATTAAACTTTGAAAAATTTTCACCGATTGCTCACTCACTAGAAAAAAGACCAGATCGATATATGTGAACAACACGTCAGTTGATGAAGCTGATTAGGAGTGCCATATTATTTTCACGTGGCAAATATTATCACATCACCACGTCACACAATCGATGATGGAAAAATAAAAAATCTAAACACTAGTAAAATAACTCTTATTCATTTAAAATAAAAAGTACCAAAACAACAATAATAATAAACTAATTCTTAATATATAAATTCAAAGTTTGCATAGCAAAACAAAACAAGTTTAAACTGTAAGGACAATAACTCCACCGTTTTCCTGTATTTTTTTGTCACATCCCCCATTTCAGGAGATATGACGGTCCTAGGGTATGGGGAAGGCATAAGGCCACCTAAACCCGTAGAACCCCATTCTTCATTTTCTACAGAAAATTTGCCATAACTACTCTATTTTTACAATCTAATAC
>CANXYC011549363.1:0-39758 GCA_948193065.1 Aleurites moluccanus | reverse complement strand
AAAACATCATTTGTCATTGTTTTCAAATTATCATATTTACTTTGTAATTTATGATACTTTGAAAGCAATGATTCTAACAAATGCATAACATCATCATTATTAGTGAAGTTAGAAGTACTTACCTCACTAGAAGATGTGCCCTCATCAAAAGCCATTAAGCAAAGATTGACCTCCTCATCCTTGCTTGCTTTCTTATCATTATCCAATTTACTTGAATCATCCCAAGTGGCCGCTAAACCTTTCTTCTTATAATTCTTCTTGTTTTTTTGGCCTTGGACAATCGGATTTAATGTGACCTTACTTGTCACATTCGAAGCACTTCACTTGATTGCTTCTATGTTATTGCTTCTCATATGGCTTTTTTGCTTCTAAGGATTAAATTCATTATTTTTAGTGTGAGCATAGCTATATCTCCATCATCTTCCTCCTCATCACTTCCACTTATAGATGTCTCCTTTGAAGAAATGAAAGCCAACTTCATGTTCTTTTCTTCAACTTTTCCTTAAGATAAGGTGATCTCATGAGTAAGTAATTTACCCATCAAATTATCAGTTGGAAGAACACTTAATTCATTGGCCTCTTCAATGGAAGTGACTCTAGCTTCCTAATACTTCTTAGGGAGAACTCTAAGGATTTTGAAATTTATATCCTCAAGAGAGTAAGTCTTCCCTAGCTTTCTCATTTGATTGACAATTACCATGAGACGATTGTATATTTTGGATATACTTTCATTCTGTTGTATTTGGAATAACTCATACTCATTTGTAAGAATTTGGATTTTCTTACCTTTTACTTGATTTGTGCCTTCACGAGTGTTTTCCAATGTATCTCAATTTGCTTGGCTGAAATATAATGGGAGATCTTTCCATATTCTTCTTTACTCAATGCACAATAGAGAGTATGCATTGCTTTTTAGTTTCTCCCATTTGCCTTCTTTTTGACAACCGTCCATTTGCTTTTAGGCTTAATGATCACAATCCCATCCACGATTTTTGTAAGAACCGCATGCCCTTCTTCAACCACATCCCACAAATCAATGCCATCACTATCCATAAATATTTCTTTGTGATTTTTGTAATATGGATACTCAGTGCCATCAAAATAGGGTGGTCTAATGGTTGAACCTCCTTCAATTATATCCAATCTTCTAGTTGCCATAATCTTTGTTCCAAGATGGTTAAATCTTTAAAAAATGTCAAACCAGGCTCTGATACCAATTGAAAGTCCATTTGGCAACCAAGATGGGGGTGAATGGTTGTTTAACAAATTAAGAGAAAATTAAAATTTAATCACAAAATAAAATAGCGGAAGCAAGTAAACCATTTCAGTAATGAATGTTTATGCATGTATGAATGAGCAAAATATAAAGAGTGTTGAGAAGAGAGAATTAAACATAAGATTTATAGTGGTTCGACCAACCTTTGCCTACGTCTACTCCTCAATATCACACTTGAGTATTTTATTTCAATCCTTTTATGGGTGCAAGATCAAACCCAAGTGTTTAGGCTCACACTCAAACCTTTACAAAGTGTTTTTAAAGACTTACACTTCAAACCTTCATAAGTATTTTATCAAAGGCTTACACTCAAACCTGTACAAGTGCTTTACTAAGGCTCACACTCAAACCCTTAAGAATTATAAAAAATGAGAAGAAGAAAAATCCTTTTTAACTTTTTTCCAACTCTCAAACAATTAACGAGTCTTAACCAACTCAAAGATTTACAACTAATAGCTCACAAAAATGGTTTAACAATAAATAAGCTTTTCAAGCCATAAATATGAATGATTTGGTACAATAGCTTAATAATAAGTTCTCAAACTCAAATCGGTGCCTGAATACATCTCAATCTCAAATTCTATCTCCCTATCCAGGGGTAATCCTGGCAATTCATTAGGGAAAACATCAGAAAACTCATGAACTACTTGTATTTAATTAATCTCTACATAAGTCTTCTGCACATCTATCACATGAGCCAGGTATGCTGAATAACCTTTCCCTATCATCCTTCTAGCCTGGATAGCACAAACAAAACTGATTCTAAATTCACATCGATCACCTAAAAATTCAAACTCTGGTTGCCCCTCAGGTTGAAATTTAACCCTTTTCTCATAACAATCAATAACTGCAGGATGTATCATTAGCCAATCCATACCAAGAATCACATCTATCTCTAACACAGGTAGTTCTAACAAATCAAAATATTATCATCAATCTCAATCACACAATTAGGATAATAATAATCCACTTCTATATTTTCCCCCATAGGTGTAGCTATCTTTAGAGGAACACTCAACAATTGTCTCTCTTTATTCAACTTAGGTGCAAACTGAGGTGAAACAAACGAATGTGTAGAACCGGAGTCAAACAATGCATTAGCAATCTCATTATGTATTAAAATAGTACATATAACCACATTATCAGATCTTTGTGCCTCCTGAGTGTTCACTGCAAAAACTCGCCCTTGACCTCTGCCTGCTGGGGCCTGACTGCTGCTCGGTGCCTGTCCTCTGCCTCTGTCCCTACTAGGAGCCTCACTGATAACATTCTGACTCATCTGAATAGTAGACTGAGAAACTATAGCAGATGGCTACTGATCACCCCACAAAGGACATCTGCTGATAAAATGACCATCTGCCCACATTTCAGACAAGCATCTTTTTGTCGTCGACACTCTCCTTCATTCCTTCTACCATATGAACTATAGATAGGCACACTGGACATCTATGTAGGAGGTCTAGATGAACCCTTAGAATAAGTAGGTGCAGACTACATTGAAGGTCCCCTACTCTGTGTCCTTCTTCTCTGACTGCCATACGGAGGTCTTTGATCAAACTTGGGCACTGGCTCACTCTGTCTAGGCTGGGAGCTGCTCTCCCCCCTCATACCCTATGATCCGAGTCCTCCCTTCCTCTTTTGATCCCTCTTTGCTCTCTTTGACTTGTATTTTCTTCCATTTGATTAGCCTTGTCGATGATAGTAGTCAGAGATGTAAACTCTATAGCCAGTAGGGCATTGTACAATGAGGCATGCAAATCCCTCCTGAACCTACTGATCAAATCTGCCTTAGTAGGAGAAATCTGTGTAGCATACCTACTCAGTTGGATAAACTCCTTTGTATACTCCTCCACTGACCTACTACCCTGCTCGAGCTACTCAAACTGTATCAGATTTCTAGTCTTCACCCTTCTATCAGAAACTCATCAATCAGTCCCTATCTGAACTCTGCCCAAGTAGGAGGATGATCATTATACAATTTGGGCTCCATCCGTTGAGAAAACCATGTCCAGACTTTCCCCTTCAGCCATAAACCTATTAACTCAACTGCTCTGATATCTGAACAAGGCAGTTTCCTAATTACCTTTTAAACTTGCTTAAGAAAATCATTCGGCTTATCGCCTTTATCAACTTTGAACTCTAGCAGATTTAGCTTCAAAAAGCTAAACATAGAAACTCCGCCCTCCTCTATAACTCGGTGGGCTCCCTATAAAACAGGCTCTCTAAGAACCATAGGTGGTTGTACAGGAGGTGGAGCAACAGGTACTACAGCTGGTGTAACAAGGGGTGACACTGCTGTTGGAGCTGGAGGTGGTGATATATTCTGTCGTTCCCATCTCAATTATGCTAGTTCCCGATGCAACTCCATCATTCCCTGCATCATCTCTAACCTCTAAGGGTCATCACTCCTCTCTGTCTCCTCTGTAGTCTGTCAAAATCTGGACGGACCCTCTGAAACTAAAAATTCCTTGACTAGGGACTCGTTAGAGGCTACCT
Organism: Aleurites moluccanus; assembly: GCA_948193065.1. Classification (NCBI taxonomy): domain Eukaryota; kingdom Viridiplantae; phylum Streptophyta; class Magnoliopsida; order Malpighiales; family Euphorbiaceae; genus Aleurites; species Aleurites moluccanus. The sequence goes on along the minus strand of CANXYC011549363.1, from coordinate 35,986 downwards.
CTGCCTCTGTGGTATCCCTATCCCTGTCATCGAACATCTCTATAAACTGTCAGAAAATAGAACATCGTACTTTGTATATTACAGAAACGCAAAATACTTATACACATATGACGAATACAACAAAAGACGATACATGAATTCCTATGCTCTATGGTTTACTTAACTCTACCCATACTGTACTTAGTTACTATTCCTAGATACTATTCATCTATAACCTATGCTCTGATACCACCTATGTTACGTCCCATTTCGAAACTCGATAGTCCTAGGATGCAGGAGATGCTAGAGACGACCGACACCTGTAGAATCTAGTATCACATGCAATCATCTATTACCATCAATTTATTATTCAATTACTTAATTACTATTCATTCTGACATTTCATAATTTGTCTGCTAATTATACTGTAATTGGCTGTAGCATTCATCATATCATGTCATATCATTAATTAAACTCCATTATAAGCCATACATACATGTTCATAAACTAACTATACCATATACAATCCATGGAGCAGCTAGGATATGAACATACAAAATACAGTGTTTAAAAATAATTACACTGCTATAAAATAATGCAGGAATCCACAGAGAGTCAAAAGCTTGGATTTCTACGACCTACTCTGCACCTGGAAATGGGAAACAATGAAAGGGTGAGTATATAAGATACTTAGTGAATCTAATATGCATCGACTATAAATATGTACTGGAATATCAATGAAGAATAGGCAGATGAGATAAATAGGTTAGTCTACTCAAGAAATAACAAGATACATAATCAAGTATAGAAGATGACAGTAAAGTCAATAATCATATTAATGGAAAGTATATCACATGGACAAGACAGATATAGGACCATGAAACACATATAATGTGTCAAACATATACCAATCTCATATCAATAAACATAAGACTGATCATATATTATGGCTAGGACTCTTAACCCTTCCCAGCTAGGGTATAATTATACAATATGCACATTGCCGACAGTATGTACCCATTACTCTGTCAGAGCGACAGCTCTGTCAAACCACATCGGAGACAATAGAAGTAAGGAACAAGTCAATAGACACCATTACACAACAATGGTATCACCAAGTATTAATAATTTATTATCAATCAATTCAAGTAGCAATATGACCAATGGAATAGCAATAGCAAGTAAGTATACAATGACAAAAGGTTTGGCAAACAACAATGGGATGGAATATAGGTTGGTCATATATGAACAAAAGGTAGGCACAATTGGCATGCTAATATTACTAGCGACGATGACATTCAAATGGTAGGCCTATGGATTTTGAAATAGACATTTTAACAAATACTTGGTGGACAACTTTGGATGTCAATTTGACAAGGTTTGGATGCAACTCCAACATTGCCCCATTTATCATAAAAAAACACACAATATAGGCATTATAAACACAATAATAAACAATATTAAAAGAATCAAAATGACAAGGAAAAACTATAAGAAAAAAAGCAAGAACCTAGACAATGAATAGTAACCTAGGTTTGACTAACAATGGAAAAAAAATGGAGGATTCCAATTAACATTCTAATACATTAGGCATGTAATTTGATGCATAAAAGACTCACCTCACACTTCAAATTGGTTTGAAAAATTAATTTTTCACCTAAAACTTCAAAGGAGGCAAAAGTCACAACTTTGTGAATCTTGATTTTCTACAACAAACCAACCACAAATATTTCATCAATTAGCCTCCAATTAATATAATCTAAGCTTAATTAACATAAAATAACTCAAAATCAAATAGCTAGTTCATACAACTTAGGTTAGGGTTTGAAAAATTAGGGAAAAATACTAAATGCATCAATTGATGCAATCAAACACAAAACCCATTCTATTTAACATCTATAACATCTAAATCAAACATAAAATCAAACAAATCAACTCATTATCTCAATTGGATGTGTGGGCCAAAAATCCAAAGGTGATTGTTCTTGAAAATCCTTTGTGATCCAAGGTGAAAAATGAATGAAAGATGGAAGATAGAAGATACAAGGTTTGATTCAAGTTTTTGTTTTTGTTTTTGTTTTTTTTTATTTTTCTTAAGAAATTTGAAAGAAAATTGGTGGGAAGCAGAACTTGAAATTTTCGGCGAAAGAGAGGAGGAGAAGAAGAAGAAGAAAATGCAAAAAATTGGCTAAGTATGGCTTATATACTAAGTAAAAAAAATGATAAATTCCATTTAGGTCCTTAAACTTTTTTTAAATCATACTTTTGCCACATTTCCTTCTGTAATTTATTCTGACAATTCTGTTGAGAATTGAATTTCAAAGTGGGGATTCAAATAGCTTATTTTTATTTATACTTTATTATAAAAATAGTTTCAGTGTCATTTTGAAATTCATATAGTCCAATTTCTACTATATCCCAAAGTTTCATGTATTTACGGTTTTGCCATCACTTATTTTTTCAGTGTTTCTAAACATTTTTCACCTCTTTCTTTTTACCAAAATTACACATATATTTATGTGATTCTTTACCCTCTGATTTGAATAAGAAATTTATCTGTCGACCGAATTGCTATTTTCTTGGCAGTGTTATTGACATCGACGTTTTTCGGAAAAGTATCTCATTTACGTTCTAACTGTGTCTCTAAAATTATTTTTAGTTATTTCAATGATTCCAAACTAAAAAATGAGGATAAAATAGTTCAATTATGGTAGGCTTTTCTAGGGTATTACATAAGTGAACTAACTTAGGCGTAATATTTAAAGAAACATACCATAAGCCAAAAAGTGGAAGTTCTATCATGGTACATGCTCAACCATACTATAAATCAGACCAAGCATAATTCCCAGAAAAAATTGGAGGAGTCACAAGCAGTCTCACTTAAAACCCAACCTCCTTAGACATAATTATATGAGGTCTAGTAAATTATACAATCTCACAAGGCCATACCTAAAGATTTCCTAAAATGTTCATTGTATTGCACTACATCTATTCGCACTATCTCTAAAGAAACAGAAGGAGAAATGAATTATCTAGCCCTAATAAGATATTCATATAATCATATAAACATTCATTCATTCAACATCTCAAAACAAAATAGAAAGAAGAAAGTTAAATTGCATAATCTAATACATTAAATGAAATATGTGCACCGTGAACTTTACCTTTTTGGGCCTTAATGCACTTTAGACCCTTTTATCTTTTATGTTTGGATCTCATGTTACTCATACTATTCATTTTATTTACTTCATCCCTACATGATTAGCTCATACAATCCAAATACATATACAACATACTTTGTAAAATAGCATAGTCTTTCTAATCATACCAAAAATTATATTTACTATATGCATGATGCAAAATATATAAGCATGATATTAACCATTTTTTTTATATACAAATGACCAAAATAATGATTCATGCACCAAAATATGTACAATTTAAATCACTTTTGACAACTAACCTAATCATGGCATGCTATAGAAGACTTTTGTATGGTATGGTAACAAAGTGTATATTCAATCAATCATGCCTTATGCATTAAAGTTCATACTTCAATTATTCACTTATGACATTATATTCATTTTAAAGTCATTCAACTATACATTCAATCATGCCATATTGTCACATAATGATAAACATGCCAATTTTCAAGTTTAGAACCTAAACTAGGCACTATAGTAACAAACATGCAAAACTAGGCTTAATTTTGACACTTTTAATCCTAGCATGCTTCTAAATCAATAAAATCATCGTATAGACATTCATATTGGGTTTCATGCATCCATTTATGGCATATAGACATTTACATATATTTAAAAGCATCAAATGGATATAAAAATCAAGAAACAAAGCAAGAAAAACAAGAAAGTACCTCTATGGCACAAGAAAATGCCTTCATGGAATATATAGGGCTGTGTGGCCCTTCTCAGTCCCGTACGAGATAGGGAAAGGCCGTGTGGCCCTTCCTAAGGGCCATATGGCCCTAATTTTGGCTCATACCTGATTTCAAATAGTTTTTTGTATGTTCTAAGAGTTATTTTTTTATTCTTTTTCATCCTCCTAATAATCCTAAGTGTTTTAAACCTAATCAAAATGATTTTTAGAGTAAGAGAAGAATAACAAAATAGTAGCTAGAAACAGAAACATAAGTTTTATGAAAAAGGGATCTAAGCATGTTTTCTAGATTTTTTAGTTGAAATTAATTAGATCTTTAATTAAGATGATTAAACATCATATAAACACGGGTTCTTAGTTCAATCTTAGTTCATATTAAAAAAAAAGTTTTACAAAGAAAAGAAGAAGGATCATATGTATTATTACCAATCTATGTGATTATGTCCAAAGAATTCACATGGTTGCTAAAATAAAAATAAATAATAAATTACTCAAATCTGGACACACCAAGGCTCAGCAAATCGCCCTCAGGCTTTATTTGTCATATGGATGATTTCGAAAGCCAAGAACATCAATGCTTTAAGAGGAATACTTGTCGTTAAGTTTTTATTTTGAATCAAGCTATGATTCGATTGAATATACTCCTTTTTATCAAGAACACTATCATGAATGTTCTTGAGAAGAGTTTAAAAGAAAAAGAGATAAAACTAGATTTGGTTCCTTTGATTCTTGAGAAAAGAATTAATTTGTATACTTAAGAGAATTGCTTGTCATTAAGTTCTTACTTTGAATCAAGCTATAATTCAATTGAATATACTCCTTTTTATCAAGAACACTATCATTAATGTTCTTGAGAAGAGTTTAAAAGAAGAAGAAACAAAACTAGATTTAGTTCCTTCGATTCTTGAGAAAAGAATTAATTTGTATACTTAAGATGAACTTGATTAATTGATTAATAAAAATCCTTAGTTTCTTTATAGTAAGATTAATAAAAAAAAGAGAGTTATTTTGCCAAGAATTCAGGCGTCAAAATTTGGATTCTCAAACTAGTGAGGGTGGAGGCCTATTTATAGGCTTCTGCCGCTACTTGAATAGGAAAAAACAAGAATAAAAGACTCATATTTAGTTTTATTTAGATTTTCTAAGTAATAAATTATCTTAAATAGTCACAACGTAGCTTCCGAAATAGTTTTAGGGTTACTTACCAACCAAGAACCTCTAAAGCTTTCTTTTTGGCTTTCAATCCAAAACTTCCAACTTGATCAAAATACCAAATAAGAACCTTTCAAGTATCTAAATTGGCATAAAAAAGATCTAAAATCTTCTAAAATTGGAAGAAAATTCGGACCGAGGGGTGGCGGAGGTTAGCATAGGCGCACACGAATGATCTCAGAGCTTTCAGACTCGTGCTACCTTCCTTGGACCGTACGGCATTGCAACCAACCATATGGCTGTGGCAAGAAGTCACAGGCCAACGGTTGCTGCACAGGCCCGACGGTTTGCCTCAAATGGTTTCGTCGATGCCTCGCACACTCGTTCTTGAGTATGATCCTTCCGAAATGACCCGAAACTTTTCAAAAACCTTTAAAACTATTTCTAAAATCTTTTTAACTGAGAAAAATAACTTAACTTAACTTCAAGCTTGCAGGGCATGATGACTTATAGCAAATGGGCCGGCGACCACCTACGAGCCCGATTTGCACTCAGATCACTGAATATAGCCCGAAGTAACTTAAATTCATTTTTAAATATATTTTAACATATTTAATATTAAAATATAAACCTAGACCATTACCCTAGAAATTTCTTCGATCCAAAAGAAAAAGTAATCACTTTGACAAACAACCTTCTTCTCACAATCTCGATTCTTGATGCAATATTATTGGGCTTTGGCTCTAGCTCAAGGTGTGTCCAAAATCGATACTAACAATTTGATAAATTCTTGTCAAGAGATAAACTTAAAAGAAGAAACTTCAAAGATATGAAAAATGAAATTATATGCTTTGAATGCAAGAAGCCCAGACTCATGAAAATGAGTTGTTCAAATGCCAAACACATGAAAAGAAATAAGAACGAAAGGATATTCAACAAGAAGAATAAACACTACAAGAAATTTTCTAATAACTGATGGATAATCTGTCGGCAAATGAAATTATCGACGAAATAGTGATGGAAAAAATCAATCGGATAAAACATTGTCGATAAAGATTTACCGGTCAATTTTCTTTTTTGTCGGCAAATTAACGACATAAATATGGTTGGTATTTTAACTAAATTTCATTGGTACATTTATCGACTATTTTTTCCTCGGTAAATATAGTCGTTGAGAGAGAAGAGGATCAGTAATATGTCGATAATTTAAATTTTTTTGCCAAATTTCGTCGGTAAATCTGTCAAAAATTAATTAAATATTTTTTATAAATTATTAAAATATTAAAAAATTACAATTATATTTATATATTTTAATAATTATATTAAAATATTGCAAATGCATAAATTAAATAATAATTATAAATTGCATATTAATATATAAATAAAAATTTATAAATATGAACAATAATAGTAAAAATTTAATATAAAAAATAAAAACATCTAACTAATGTATGTATGATCCTCATTGTCTAAATCCTCATGATCTATGAGATAATCATCATCTCATGTAACAGTACCATCTTCCAGGGTCCCGAGATCAAAAGCTAGCTGAGCAGCAGGCTGTGATGGCAGAGGAGCAGACTCAAATAGGGAAGTAACAAACGTAAATTGTGGAACATGTATACCAATGGATGCTACTACCATTTGCATCCACTATTGCATAAGTGTGAGGCCTCACCTGAGCACTGAGATGCTCATTCGGGTGATTTCCCTTTTAATAAAGATAACTTTTGCCTTACATTTGCAAATTATTTCTTTAATTTTGATTTTGAAAATTATTGTAGAGTTGCCATCTTTATTTTTAAGGGAAAAGAAAGGAAAACCTAATTTTGACTCCAAAGTATAACCCAAGGATAAAATCACTAGACCTTCAAACCAAAATTGAGTTCGGGGACTAGTTTTTTAGTTTTAAGTAACTCAAACTTGGCTTTTCATTTAATAATTGATTTATGAAAAAGTTATTTCATGAGCAAGCTATAAAAATGACATTTATACATGAATCAAGCATAATAAAGCATGTAATTATAAACATACATAAGCAATAAAGTAAAGAACAAAAAGTAAAGTAAAAGAGATTTAATTATTATATCAAAACCCAAAAATAAGGAGTGTCAACTCTAGCCCTTATGAAAATTTTAGGTTAATCACACATTCTCCAAAATTACATAAAAGATAAAATCAAATATATAATACATAAGTTTCGAAAAAGAAGATTTTTTTTTTTTTTTTATGTTTTTGGATTTGAAGCTGTGAAACAGCTTGCATGTATATCCCTATTGAATGGGAATCAAAACCCACGCTGTTCTCCCTTTTTGCAAAGGGGTTAGGTATGTTTTTAAAAAAAATATGATTTTACCTCTTCCCTTTTATCATGTTTTAGTTCTTTTAATTGATACTTTACTAATTTAAAGAAAGGTAGAATAAGAGAGATGCAAATTGATTGTCCTTTAGTTTGATGCTTTACCAAATTAAAGAAAGGAGAAGAAAAGAGATGCAATATGCAATGCATTAACTTGAAAAGATTGAATTTAGAACACAATACCTTACTTCGAAACTTGGGAGAAGAGCGTCTTAGAGTTCTTCTAGATCAAAGTTTCACTTTCATTGGGTAATAAAAATAGTTCAAAAGTCCAATTATTGTCTAATTTTAATTACCAAATTGAATTATTAGTCAAATTAATTTAAAGGTGATGGTCTTCTATTCATCCTACTCAAAGAGAGTTGAAGAAATTAGTTCGAAATCAAAGAGAAGTGAACCGCTTATATTAAAGAAAATTGAATAAGGGAGAAGGGAAACCCAACTAAGGAAAACTCAATTTATTTGTTATGGTGTCAATTTTGAAGGCTTACAAGACCTTATATTTATTAGGAAAGGCTGAGGGCCAAGTCTGGACAAAAGTCAATATGGGAAATAGAGAAATCCACTGGAACCTTTTGGAGGCGCCGCCCAAGCAGCTTGGTGTCACCTCCAAAGCATGTTGGCACCACCGCCAGTGGCCTTGGTGGCTGCTGCCAAGATGCCACTTGGTGATTCCAGCTCCTTTTGGTCTAATCCATCCGATTCGAAGGCAATTTGACCTCCATTTGACGCCGATCGGTCTGGCATGGTCCAGTTTATTTGTATCAAAGTTTTTTTTGACCTCCAATCGATCGCCAACCAGTCTAGCATGGTCCGAGTCTGTTTGGGGTGCAAAAACATATGTCCACAATAAGTTGTCTGTCAAGCTCCAACTGGTGTATACGTTGCTCACGCTCTCTGTCATGCTCCATCAGTTGTCTCTCCACCTATTACACTTGCTCCTGTACTCGCTTATTTAATTCTTCTTAGATATCATCTGGTGTAGGAAGTGGGACAAAAGATGAGCTGCTACCAATGTGCCCTATAAAACTACAGGGCCTGTGAACCAATTTCATAAACTCTGCCCTTAGTGAACCCCTTAATAGCTCAAAGATATAACTCAACCTCGTCCACTTGAGTAGGCTCAGTGGATCCCTAAGCAAATTATTCAGTGCCCTCAGGACTATCGCCTGTAGACATTTGTAAAAAATGTTAATTTTATTAAACTTGTTTAAATTAACAAATAATAATAACATGACATTATTTTTCATAAAAATAGATTACCACTATTCACTATCAATATCTCAAATATCATATTCGTTAAATGTTTCCCCATCTGATTCAGTATCTGATTAAATTTCAGTATCATCTTCTAGTTCATAATCATCCTCCTCTATATGAATAAACGAACCATTTAGATCATTTAAAGATGTAGGAGGCTCGTCATCCTATGAGGCCTTGCCCGAGCGCTGTGGTAAACCGTAAACACTATTTTTTTTAGGTTTCGATCTCAAGTCGTTAAAATACCTAGCCGCCTTGAAGTTCTGTCTAGCAATTCTTTTGAAAATTTGTTTCATTTCTGATTGGAATCCTGTTTTGAGTTCAAGTCTGTTTTGAAAATGAGTTTTTAGGGAGTCACCACCTTAATTTTATTTTTATTGGAAAAATATAAGGAAAAAACCCAAAAATAACTCCAAAAGTTTTGCACAATGGATAAAATTACTAGACATTCGAATGGAAATGAATTAGGGGACTAGGTTTTGGATTTAAGAAATTCTAACTTTGTTTGAAATTAATTCTGACTTAAAATTACGATTTCATGAATAGAATAATATTGCATGGCATATATTGGATACTAAAGCAGTAAATAAAATGTAAATCAGTTTTACATTTAATTTTAGAGTCGAGGTGTTAACTCTAGCCCTTATGGATTCTAGGTTAACCACAAGAGCCTCGATATAGTAGTTTGATTGGTGGTATTGACTTTAGCCTTTATAGGTTATATGTCAATCATAAGTCTGCCGATTGGGGGAAGACTGAGGAGGGGGCAACATGGATGAATATTGAGGGTGAAAAAGAGAGGAAGGTAGGTAATAAGAAGGAATTATGGAGTATGAGGAAGGAAGAGGTAGGTGGTGGTGGTGATGGTGATGCAAAGGCAAGCATACTGACAAGCCTAAGCAGACACATGGTGGAAGAAATGTGAGGAAATATGTTTAGATTTTGGGTATAGGTGATAAAGGATGTTTAGGTTTTTTGGATTTGCTACTTCAAGTTGGAGCATGCATACATATCTCGTTGAATAAGAATTAAAAACGTAGTTCGCCCCTCTTATGAGAGGATTTTCAATTTGGTCAGAAGAGGAATTTGGTTTTTGGTCGGGTCAAAGGCCGGGTTTGGGTCTGTCACGACCCAAAAAATGAGCATGACGATCCTAGGATGTGGGTACAGTCAATGACGACCAACACCCGTAGAACCCATGTAATATCATAATACTATCCTGTAATAATCATATTCAATATTTAATTATATCCATGATTCAATCTCATATAATAATAACTCATATATCTATTCCATTTTCAAGTCCAATATTAACAGAATATAATGTGTATATTTACATACCAAAAATATTTATACTGCTATTATCATAAACCAATCATAATTACAGACCATTCATAACTATAAACCATGGAGCTAAGCTAAAGTAAAACCAAAAGTACAAAAGTAATAAGTAATTATATATCCAAAATATATTGTAAGTTCCTCGAGGAAGAAATTGGAACTGCTTTATTGCTCTGAACCTGAAAATGTTAAACCACAAATTGGGTGAGCATAAAATACTCAGTGAACTCACTATATACCAAATTACATGCAAAAAAGGGAATAGATATTAGGAATACAAAATTTAATAATCAAGGATCAAGGTTATGCACACCAATGCTGACAAGGAAATAATTCAGGTGAATAGAAAGGAAACAATACCATTAATATAACAATAAATATAACTGGGTCTCAACTAGAATTAAATATGGGTCCGTGAGTGCATAAGACAGATATAAAGGGTCTGTAACTATAGTCGAGATCTACTGTATACATAAGGTGGGCTAGACCTTATGGCTGAGACAAGTTCCTTCCTAGCTAGGGTCCTGGACAATTAGCCTTGTCTAGTAGGCCATTGTGCACAATGCTGATGGTTCCCATCAGTCAAGTAGTTCTGTCAAATACACACATATATGGTAACAAATACAATACAAGATATCAATAAACCAGTTTCTATGTTCAGTATCCAATAATAAGTCAGTATACAGTATTGACAGTCCGTGATCAAGAATATAAGAGTTTAACTGTCTATCGATATGATATCATTAACGGCTAATCAATAAATTCATGAAAATAGGTATGAGTCAAGTATCATCATGTCAACCTACAACCATTTCCACCATTGCCATTTGCTAGCCAATATCACTGGCGACAATGGCATTGGGCAAAGGCAATTAACATAAAATAATAAAGTTTCATTTAGGATTTTCAACGAACATATGATGTGCATAGGTTTGAACATCATTTGGTGAGTAATGGATGTATTATTTCCAAAGATCAAAGTACTAATAGTAAGTCTACAATGCCAACAATCAAGTAGGTTTAGCAATTCCAACAATTAATAACATCAATAATATCAAAATGGCTTGGAAAAGGAAAGGAAAAACAAAGAAAAATATGGGCAAAATTTCAACTGGCCATTCGGCCAACCATCAATTTACAAAGCAATATTCCAAAATTCATTCCAATGGTTTAGCAGTTAAATTGGCATATAGGAAGCTCACCTCAATGCTTAAATCTCCAAAATGTCCACCAAATTCACCAATTGTGCTATAAGAGCCAAAAAGCACAACTTTGTTCCAAACAATTTTCTACAATAATATAATCATCAAATTAGGTTCTACTAATCACTAATAACCATAATTTAACTAATTTTTTAACTATCTAACTCTTAATTAAAGATGGGTATGAAACATAATCTATCTAGGGTTTCAAATTTGGGAAAAAAAGTTAAACTATGCTAATTGATGCAATTAAGCAACTTAGCTATTTTAAACAACATCTAAAACACCTAAATAACCCTTTAATCAAAATAAATTCATGACTTACACGGAGGGGAGATCTTGACTGAACACCAAAGGGAATTAATCATAAGAATTTGCTAGCTTCCTTGATAAAATTGAGATGGAAAGAATTGATTTAGGTTTGATGCTAGGTTTTTAGTTAGTTTTTCTTTAGGTTTAAATCAAATTTTTGGTTGGATTTATTGTAATATCTGCCATTTTTGTTATTTTAATTAAATTATATGTTTGAAGAATTAATTAAATATATGAATGTTTTGAGAAATCCAGAAATTTTTGGTTTCAGTTGTAGGATTTTGTAAGGTTGATTGCATGCCCCTAAAGAAATAATTTGGTAGAGTGTAAAACATGAAAGTTGTGAATCCATGTCTCAACTAAAATTCTAAGTTCTGTAAAATGGCCTGGCAGAATTTTATGTGTGTGATGAGTTATGTCCCTTTGAGTAAGACTGGTCTGGTTGAGTATTTCTGCAGGAAGTCTGTGTCTATTTGAAATTTATGGGAATGACTGAGACAGATTGAGCCAAATTTGTAAACATGAAAAATGTTTCTTTATGTGTTGTGTTATTGGATGTAAAATTTCAAGAATTTTGGATAAGTATATCTCAGTGGAGAATGGAAATTATCAGACCTATTCGGATGGATTGTGGGCAGTAAGTCTGGGTGACATTTAGAGAGCCACCATAGTTTGTGTAGTTGTTCTTGTGATTTGAATTTTTGGATATATTGAGACTCTATATGTTTATTTTAAGTGGCAAAAAGAATCAATAAGTTTGGATGTTGGTAGCTCTTTTACGAGCTGGTTAAATATAAGTTGTTGAGGAAGAGTTTTAACTTATTAGGATCTGGTTATGGCGAGCTGACAAAATGCGAAGTGGCATTTTGAGAGCTGGCAATGCGAGCTGGCGAAGTGGCGAGGTGAGATTGCCAAAGTGGCAATTGGCGAAGAGACATATGTGAGGTGGCATATGCGAAGTGAGATTTGGCGAGGAGGAAAAGGCGAGGTGGCTTTATGCGAAGAGGCGTTAGGCGAAGAGGGAATGTGCGAAGTGGCAGTTCGCGAGTAGAGTTCACGAAGAGGGAGTTTAGCGAAGAGGCATTATGCAAAGCGGTATATGCGAGGAAGAGTTTGGCGAGGCAGCATATGGGAGGTGATATATGCGAGCTGGATTAGCGAGGTAGCTTTTGCAAAGTCGCATTGCTGAATCAGTTTGGCGAGCTGGGAAGTGCAAAGTGGGAATGGCGAGCTGGCTTATGCAAGGTAGCATTGCCGAAGCAGGTCGGCGAGGCGAGCGAGATTTTGGCCAGTGGCCTATTTAACCCCAGCAGTCCAGTAGCATTTTTCCACGATTCTTACTTTCTTCTTTCTACACTATTTTCAGTCTTTTCTCAGATCAGTTCCATTTTATTTTTTAAGGCATTAATACTCAAATTAACACATTAGACCTCTAGATTATCCTATTTTAAGGCAGAAATCATTAGATTTGAGCAAGAAATCTCAGGAATTTCAGTGTTGAAGAAATAAGGTAAATTTTCTTTCAAAGTTATTTTCTTTAGATTTATTTAAGTTCGTTGGTTGGAATAATTAATATTGGGTGCATAGAATTTATTGCAAGCAATTTGAAGTTATTAATTGTAATTAATGTGGGGGAAATCAGAATTTTGGACTATTCTGAATAGTAGCATGAACAGTAAATCCGAATTAAATGCAGAATTTTCTTTAAGAGATAAATTAAATTAAGGATGGGAATTAAGAATAGAAACTCTAAGATGATTAAATATTCAGAAATCATATTGAATATTATTGATTTGAGGAAAACCCTAATTTTGAATATTTGGGGAAATTTTCTTAGGAGGAGAAAATCAAGGAAATTGAAGAGTTTGGAGTTGATAAATCTGTTAAGGGATTTAAGGAAAAACTCTGTTGAGGTAAGTATGAACATTATATTTGTTTATTGTTTCTTTGAAATAATATGACCAAGCATTCTTAAATTGTTCATTCATATATATATGTATATAATGTAAACGACTTGATCAACCTTCTTGGATCAAGTTCATATGCTTCTTAATTATTAAACCCAATTTGAATGATGATATATGTTGATGGTCTTGTGACCAATATGTTTCTTGTGAAATTGAAACCACATGACCCCATGGATATAATGCTCTTCCCAATGAGAGTAAATTCATTGGTCCATCGTGCACTTTGGGAGTCCAGCTGATAGGGTTTTTATCAGTGTTCCACCTAGAGGGGACCATAAGCTCTAGGCATATGCCTGGCCAAGCATGCATTCACGTTAAGGTAGCAAGGCTACTGATACGTATGTTATGACATGAGATCAGTTCTATCATAAGAGATTTGATAATGCCATTCTTTGTGGGCATTTTACATTCTAAATAAGAACCATGATTCGATTTGTGATATGATTTGATAGTGCTGATTATTATAAGCACTCATGTTCCTTCAAGTAAAGCTTGAGATTCTTTCATACCCATATATATATAAAAGTATATGTACATGATTATGATTTGATATTTAGATTTTTGATTTAGGATGTCCATATCTTACTGAGTTGAAGGCTCACTCCTCTTATGTGGATTTCAGGTGGTAGTGTAGCTCGTGAGGGAGGTAATAGAGAAGATCAAGCTTATTGACTTATTCATCCCAAGAAGCCTCCATTGTAATTGTTTTGATATATGACTATGTATATTCATTAAATGGTATTATGACACGATATGTTTTGGGAGTATACTCTAGAGCTCCGTAGTTAGTCATTTGAGGATGATAATATATTTGATGTATGAACTATTACATTTTTGGGTACTCTTGTTCCTTAGTGATGTGAGATGCATCTTTTGATCAGTAAGGAACAAGAGGAAATTATGAAATGATATAGTAAAGAAATGAATGATGTTTATATGGATTATGCAAATAATATTATATGATATTTATGATTGTTTCAATTGTGTATGAGATCTAGGATATGTGAGTTCTACGGGTGTATGGTGGTCTTAAGCTTACCTTTGCCCTAGGACCGTTGCACCACTGGAATTGGGGTGTGACATTTGTGATGGAGGAAATTTGGCATGCATGAGAAGGAAAGGAAGGTGAAGGTGCTAAGTGTGTAGAAAAATTCTAATTAGGTTTTTATATAGTGTAACATTTGATGTATTTGCAAATAAGTCCTTCGTATTCTCCGTCTTTATATTTTTACCCGATAACTTCTGTAATTTATTCTGGTTATTCTGTTAGGATTCAACTTTGGATGTAGGAATTGAAAAGGCTTATTTTGAGCTTCTCTATTTATTAAAAATGGTTGTGGATCAATTTTGGATTCCAAACAATAGATTTTCAAAATTATCCCCAAAGTTGCTAAAAATTACTATTTTATCGTTCTTTAAAATTTTAGTGTTCCCAAAGGTTTTTCAGTTCTTTCTTTTCACCATAATTTCACATAAAAATAACTAACTTAATCCCCCCAGGTCTGGATAAGAAATTCTTAAATTAGCCAGACTATTATTTCCCTGGGTGATATAATTAACATCGGTATTTTTTGGGACAGTGCCACAAAAGTGACCCAGTTAGGGCTCAAAAATTCACGGGTGTTACATGGTCGACCCTATGAGTCTTCTTCAAATTGATAATTTTCATTTGGAGGAAGTCTGATTATACATTCCTTGAAGTTTTACTAGTCAGAGGCAATTTGAGTATCTTGTCGGACCGGAGTTCCACTTTAGGGTCAGTTGAATGGAGTTAATTCGATTGCTCTTTCTTATTTTCTTGCTAAATTAGTCTCAAGAAGACTAATTTATGGCATTATTGGCCAAGTTTGGGTCTTTAAACTCCTCAAAATCTTAGGAAGATTTGAGAAGCCAGTTTTGGACCTTAGGAAGGGAAAATCATTCGAAAATTAAGAAATTAGTTGAAGGGAGAGAAGAGAGATAGTTTGAGAAAAAATCAACTTAAATAGATGGTGTGTCTAAAAATGGAAGGGTAAGGGGTTTTATATAGGCATATAGAGGCCATTTCAGTCTTTTGGGATGGTCTAGATCTGGCGGATCCATCATTGTTCCTGGAGGATGCCGCCAGACTCATTTTGGGGCAAAAGGCTGTGAAGCTGGTGAATTAGGCTTAATTGTCTGGCAGATGTTGGCCTTGTGGTTGGCATAATCCGCTAGGCCTACTAGTGGATGCCGCTAGGAAGGCTGGCGGATGCCACCAGTCACTCCAGTGGATCTTTGCGGGCGCGCTCGTTTTTCATCCATTTGTTTGTCTTTTGAGACTCCAATGGGTCCTGTTAGGTTTAGGGATGGTAATGGGGTGAGGAAACCAAGTTTTTCGCAGGGATTTTCCCCGAACAGAGAGGAGATTCCCCAATTTATCTCCCAATGGGGGTAGAGTTGGAGAGTATTTCTCCCCATTAGTAGGGATGGGATAAGGATGAGGTATATTCCCCACCCTGTGGGGATCCCCATTCCCGTATGGACCTGATATTTCAATTACATGAATATACTTAATATAATTACTTAATTACACTTATATATATAACATTTATATATTAGGATTTTTATAAAAATAAAAAAGTGAAAAGTCTAATTCTATTTTACTATTATAGAATATTTTTAAATATTTTTAATGTTTTATTAAATAACATTGCATAATATTCTTAAAATATTAGGCATATTTATATTTTGATTATGTTTGGTTGATGCTTTATGTGCTTAAATTTTATTAATATTTTCTAAATAAATTTATTCTTATTTTAGTTATTATTTATGAATTTTATAAATATATATAAATTTAGCAGTATAAAATTCAAGTGGAGAATGTGGATCCCCGTGGAGATGGGAATGGGGACTAAATTATCCCCGTATATGAGATGGGGACGGGGACAGGGACGGGGATTCTCCACTAAGGTGGGGATAGGGATGGGGATGGTTCACCTGCCCCCGCCTCGCCTCATTGCCATCCCTAGCTAGGTTCGGTGTAATTTTGTCTAAGGTCCAAGGGTGCAAAATCACGTATTCACAGCTGCCCCTATCAAATTTGATGATTTTGGCTAGTGAGCTTGATGGTAGTGAACCAGGGTGCCTCTGTCTATTCAAAGCGGGAGAAATGTGTCTGGAGACTGTTTGAGGCTGTTTGTTGCCTTAGATATGCGTTTTGCTGCATTTGATTTTTTTTTTCTGATATTTTTGCATTTGTGGTATTTTCTGCATAATAGAAACAATATGAGTCAGATTCAAACAAATAATAGCTAGAAAAATAGAGGAAATTCACATGGTCGAGATGGAGTCGACAGTTCTAAAATCTGAGGTAAAACATCTGAGATATTGCATTCCCACATGTTTGCGGCAAGCTACGGGACATATCCATCATTTTGGAATTTGTTGAAAAGCTATAAATAGGGGTGCTCCCTACTCAATTCTTCACTTCATTTATTCCTCATCTCTTTAGATTTTCTCTCTCTAAAATATTGCTTTGTTTTTAGCTTTAAATGCCATTCGTTTCAGAGAGTCCTATTAGTAGGAGTAATGGGTATGATTCGCCTAGGAAGAATGATGATCCGAAGGTTCTATTGAAGGAGCCCATGGAGCATATGTCCTGGATTGGGAAAATAGAGGTGTGTTCCTTTGATCTACTCATTCTGTTTATCTGTTTAATAGTATCATTGTCTGAGTATCTTTATGTTTGTCTGATCAATAGTCTAAGTGTCTGATTATTATTCTACTTGGATGATTATTGTTCTGCTTGACTGATTACCATTTTACTTGTCTGATTACCGTTTGATTATTCAATTATCTTTTTGCTTAGCTGGTTACTATTCTACTTGGCTAATTACTATTCTGTTTGGCAGATTACCATTATGCTTGTCTAATTATTGTTCTTCTTGTTTGATTATCATTCTGCTTGTTTGATTATCATTCTACTTGGTTAATTATTTGTCTGGGTGTCTGTTTACCAATCTGATTATTTGTTTGTCGATCTAATTGACTATTTGTCATTTTTGTGTTGATCTAATTTTCTGCTTATCATTCTGTTTGTTTGCTTTTCTGTAGCATGTCGCTCTTAAGAATAAGAGTGGTATTCATAATTTATACTTTGTTCGCACAATTATATTGGAGAATGAGAGGCTGATGAGTGCGTTAGAGCCAACTGGGTTTCACTTCTTCTTGGATTTTGATTTAGGCACTGAGAGTCATAATGATTTTATGAAGGCTCTTATTAAAAGGTGGTGGGATACCACTAACACTTTCCATTTCCCTTGTGGCGAGCTTATGGTGACCCTATAAGATTTGAGCATGCTAATGGGGATCTGGTTTAGTAATAGGCCACTGGATATTTACATTTATTGGAGAAAGGAGTATCCCAGATGCATTGTTGGAGCTCCTGGGTGACGTGCCCCCCCAATGACTGCACCACAGTCCCTCAATCTTGGCTTTTGGATCATTTGAAGGTGTCTAAGACTTTGTCAGATGTTCAGGGCAGTGTCAACACAATGGCACATCTTTCTCTACTGCTTGTCATTAGTTGCACCTTCGAGCATGTCCAACGTGACACTGTAGACCTAAATCTGCTGAAAAATGTGAAAGATCTATTGATCGTGGGCGAGTATGACTGGGGTGGAGTGATCCTGAGCGCTATGTATCAAGAGATGATTGACCTCTCTCGTGGTTCTTACACTCATATGAAGGCACATGTTTCATCTAGAACATGGATTTTCCTTCTGTTATTCTGTTTACTCTGTTATTTATGGTCATTCTAGTTATCTAATTAATGTTTGCTTACTTTGATACTTTGATGGTTTGACCTGTTTAGGCCTGGGCATACAAGTATTTTCCTATGATAGCTCCCATCTTGAAGTCATTGGGGTTTGACTTTTCTCGTGGGCTATCAATGGAATGAAAAGAACTGGACTGAAAATGAGAGGTGCAACCTTCGTACTTTATAGTCTTTTTTCTATGCTCTGATGCCCAACCTATTTCTGATGTTATCTTTTAACTACTTTATTGGTGTCCTTCTCATTTTAATTGATTGTGCTGTGTAGATCACATTTCAGCCCTATGGGGAGAGACTACTTATGATGCTACTAGGGCTACTATCATGTCAGAACTTATCAGACCATGGGTGCTTTTGCGATCCCCATACTTTCTTTTGTATTGCCTGGGAGATAGAGTGACCACCCAAACTATGGGTAGGAGGGTGGTTTCGGATCATCCTATTGTTGATATGAGATGGGGCAACCACATTCAGTCCTCTGTGGAGCTATATGAGGGGATAATTTTGGAGCTGCTTCACAGGTCTGGGGAGTCTTATATTGCTTTTTATAGGACCCATCTGATGGGCCGTGTTGGCAAATAAATAAGGAGTCCTCCTACTATTGCAGCTATAGATCCGTTAGTCGGTTCATCTTCCAAGCCTTCTGCCAAACCATCTTTTAGGTTCTCATCGGACCCTAGCTTTACTACTTTCTCTAAGTTTCCCGTGCCAGACCTCATGCCATTCACTAGTCCTGAGCCAAATGCTGAGGCTGGACTATCTTCGGATGACTCTTTTTGAAAGACCCACCACTAGCTGTTGAGGGAGGTTACATATCTTGGTCGAGACAATAAGACTCATGTCTACCAGGTTTCAACCCAGTCCAACCCTTGGTTGTTGCCCTTCCTCCATGTCTAACGGTAATCTACTATTGTTCCGTCTGTGTGTATGTATATTTGTGGTGATTACTCATCAACTATTTTTTGACACATGTTTAGTTTTGTTCATTGCAGTCTCCTAAGGACTAGATTCATCACACATACAAGATGGCCTAGAGGATGGAACTAGACTTGGGCTACATGCTGACCCGTCTTAATTTTACCAGTGATAGCTCTTAGCTAGAGGATTCTCGATAGCGTAGTCACTGCGACAACTAGTTATGGCTATTTTTATTCTACTTTTTGTTTGTATTGGGTTAATTATGTAACATTAATGATGAATAATTTAAAATGGATGTCTGTTATGTATGCTCGGTCCACTAACTTTTATTGGATGGGTTTTGGATACATGTATTGAATGTATGCATGATCTGTGTAATGTGTGTGCTTTTAATTAATTTGTATGATGAAAATATTCATGTACGCATGGAAATGTATTGGGATGTCCCAAAATGTCCGAAAAAAATGGACAAAGGGGAGATGCCTCCATTGTGTCTGGTGGATGCCACTAAACAAGTTGGCAAAATTTGCCAGCATGACTTGGCAGATCCACCAAGCTTGTCTGGCAACATCCACTAGACATGGTGGTGGATCCAACAAATCTTGGCTTTTTTCTGGTTTTTTAGTTGGCTATAAATAACCATCCTTAGACATTTTGACATGACCCCTCGTCACTTCAAACTCTCTAATTTTGTCCGGTGTTTTGTGGGTTTCTTTCTGTATGAAACTCTTTTGTAGTCATAATATATTTTTATGGGTCAAAAGCTTAGACAAGGTTGAGAAGATAAGTTTGGATCGTTATGGTGTCAATTATATTTTGATATTTTGAGGTTCTAGGACTAGCTATCCACGTGGAACAAGCATGGAGGAGCTATGCCCCACTTTTGAGGAGTTCAGTACAATACTTGGTAGCGAGTTAGATGCTATTTTAGTTAGGTCGGAGCATAGGGTTGGCTACTTTTAGTCTTTTCAGAGACTTTTGCTGGTGAGCCATGATTTTGCTAGCTCTATGGTGATGGATGGTCGGATCAATTTGGCCTTGGTCATTGAGGAGTTTATGGACCTGGAGGACCTCATGATGTGGTTAAGCAAGAGTAGAGGTTGGCTGCATTGGTGTTATGTCTGATATTGGGCCATTTGTTTCCCAGTTCTCCAGGATGGGGCAATATTAAGATGATGGAGTTGGTCGCCTATATGGGGCTAGGTTCTTTTGTTGTTGGGATTGTTCTGGCTGAGATGTTGCATTGTTTGGACAACAAATGTAGGGTGGATGGGCCATGGTCTGTCAGCCTGGTGATTCTTCAGGTGAGAAAATGACTCTATTTTTTTTTATCTTTTTCTTTTTCTATTTAGTTTGCCCTGTCGGACTGGTTTGAGTAGTCTAACTGATTTAGTTGGTTTGCTTTGTTGGGTATGATTGGTTTGTTTAGTCTGATTTGGCCTATTTGTTTAGCTTGGTTTAGATTGATCTGTTTATTCTGGTTGGCTGGTTGCATCTTTATTTTAGGTTTGGCTTAAGGATCATCTATGGGTGATTGGTCCTTCAACCAGAAAGCCATATTCATCGGTGAATTACCATACATAGAGGATCCTGGTGTGTTTTGATTCTAAGCATGAATGGATTAGCTAGATGCTTGAGCTAGGTCCAAAGGACATATTGTGGTTCTATTTTTGGTACGGGATCCATTCTTTTTATGACAGTGAGCTATGGATATGATATGGTTTATCTGCTTGGTCTCTACATTACCACCTTTTACCCAGGGACCAGGGTTTTGAGATAGATGGGCTTATCTTAGGGGATCCCACTAGATAGGCCTATGTTCCCAGTTTTCCTTATTTATGGTACTATGGCTAGGGATATTATCAGTATCTGGAGGATGAGGATGTGTTTGGTGAGCCCATCAGGGTCGATTGACAAACTAGATGGTTATGATGTTTGGCTCAAGGAGAGGGTTTGGCCCACAGAAAAGCTGTGCAGAGTGACTTTGATTTGATTGATAGAAGGAGACTCGGAGACCGAGGACAACTCCAGGCCTAGTTCGACACGAAAAGGAATCTAACGTTGACTACTGAAGTTATGGCGGTTAGGATAGAGATATTTGACATTCTGGAGGATGGTGATGACTCAGACGAGAGTAGAGATATTCATCCGAGGAGGATGAGGACACATATAGATTGATTGGACTGATATGTTTAGTTGTAGGTTTATTTTTTTGCTTTAGGATTTTTTATTTTGATTTTGAAGGTCCTTTTTTTTGTTGATCTGGATAGACTTTGGCTTAGTCATGAATTTTTTATGCTTGACTGGATGATACGACAAGATTCATATAAATGAGACAATATTTACGAAATTGTAAGACTTGATATGATTTTTGATGAGTAATGATAACTTATAAATTTTGTCACTAGAATGATGATTGGTGAATGACATATGAAATATGAATGAGATATTATAGTGTGCCTTTCTTTTCTTCTATCTTTTTTTTTTGTTTTTTTTTTTTTTTGTTTATTTTATTATTGCTCTAACTTTTGACCAAGCTGCCCTTATAGGTTTTCGACTTGACGAACTATTCTAACTTTTGCCTCAGTCGCCCTTTTAGGTTTTTGACTTAGCGACTTGGTAAAGAGTCAAACAACAATGCAATGATATAACACAAAATGATAATTTTATTATGATTTAGACAGCATCCATAGAGGGCTACCTATGTATCTAGCCTTTTTTGCTCTTTTCTTTTCATTCATCATTATTTTTCATTTTTTTTTGCGAATCATGTCCATGTAGTACTTGTTTGTACAATCTATGCTTTGATTATAATGAAATAATGTAAAATGAAAGCTATACAAAATATCTCTTTAGCCAATCGAGATTGCAATGACTTTAGAACTTATTGCGGTCTAAGTCCATCAATATGGCTCTTCTGCCAGTCAAGATCTTCTTAAGCATGTATGGGTTGGCCAGTTAGGTTTGAATTTGTCTCTTGTGTCATAAATAGGAGCTTTGATTTCCTTCAATACTAAGTTTCCTTCTTCTAACCCTCTATTGAAAACCCTTTTATTGAAATGCAGAGCTAACTTCTGCTGATAACTCTAGATCTGATACAAAACATCCGTTATTTTCTCATCGATGACATTCAACTAATTATGGTAGCCCTTAATCCATTTAGCTTCATCAAATTGGCTTTCCAAAATTACTCTTGCATATATGATTTACATCTTAATTGGAAGTATTGCTTCCATTCCATACACTAGAGCATAAGGAGTTGCCCCTGTCGGTGTTTGGATGGAAGTTTGATGACCCCACAGAGCAAAAGGAAGGTGTTCATGCTAGCTTCCATCATTGGAAATCATTTTTTTTACAGAATGATTTTGATGGTTTTGTTAGCTTCTTCCACTGCACCATTAGTCTGGCGAAGATATGAGGAAGACCTGTGATGCTAAATCTTATGTTTCTTTAGCAAGTTCACCACTTCTTTCTAGAAATGAGACCCATTATTTGTTATGATCTCAAAAGGTAACCTATATTGGCAAATAAAGTTGGTCTGAATGAAGTGTGCTACTTTCTTTGCATTATGACCTAAAAGGAGGCCGCTTCTACCCACTTTGAGAAGTAGTCAATGACAACTAGGATATACTCGTGCCCATTTAATGATTTTAGGGTGATGCATCTGATAACATTGATTTCCCAAGTGGCAAAAGGCCAAGGAGTTGCTGTTGGATTCAACGGGACTGGTGGTTGCTTCTGAAGCTTTGCAAATATATGATATTTGTGGCATTTCTGTACGGACCAAGCACAATCTTCATTTATGGTCAGCCAGAAATAACCTAAATTCATTATCATATGGGCCAAAGCAAAGTCTTTCATGTGTGGGCCTTCTTCACCCCTATGGACCCATTTCATGATCTGCTGGTCCTCATCTTCTATTACACACCACATGTGGATGTTGTTCTAGGTCCATTTACACAACACATCACCATTCTAGATGAAACCACTGGCCAACTGTCTTAGGGTTATTCAGTCTGACTTAAAGGCCTCTTTTGGATACTAATCATTTTTTTATTAGATTAAAGTTATCCTAGAATCATGGTTTATCATCTACTATTTGGATCTGCATGCAAGTTGTGTCATACCCTAACTATCTCTGGACTTCGATAACCACTGGGTGGACTTTCTCAGTTCCTATCATATCTATCATAGAGGCTAAAGTTGCCAAGGCATCAGTGAATTGATTCTTTTCTCGAGGCAAGTAATGGAAGGATGGTTCGTAAAAGTTCCCTGCTAAATCACAAACACGCTCATAGTAAGGCACTAGGCATTCTTCCCTAATTTTCCATTTACCAAGGCTTGGGACACAATTAGATTGGAATCCCCGTAAACCTCGAGGTAGTGAATTCTTATGTTGACAGCACATTCTAGTCCATAAATGCATGTTTCATATTCGAATTCATTATTAGTCACCTTAAAGGCCAGTTTGACATCCATAGGCAAATGATCCTCTCGAGGTGTGACTATCACGATACTGACACCATATCTTTTGTTGTCTGCTGCCTTCGAAAAACATGTTACATACTTCGGATTCTATTTCCATCATATATGCATTAGGAAATTCTGGTTCAAAGGACCTATCACCTTCGACAGGTGTTGCAACTAGTTGGTTAGCCATGACACTTCCTTTGATTACTTTTCTTGGGACATACTTCAGATCAAACGCCACAAGAACAACTAACCAATATGCCATTTTACTATCAAGAACCAGCCTCTCTATAAGGAATTTCAAGGAGCTCTTGTCAATTATGACGTGGGTGGTGTAGGAATCCAAGTAATGCTGTAATTTGTGGCACACCCATACCAAAGCAAGGCATATTTGCTCAATCTAATTATACTTGAGTTTATGAGTAAGTATACACTTGCTTAAGTAATAAATGATATTTTCCTTGTGTGAATCTGCTACATTATGAGCTAGCATTATACCCATGGCTTCTTGAGTGACTCAAAGGTACAATAGCAAAGGCTTTCTTAGCTTAGGCGGTTGTAGTACAAGTGGACTCAACAACTATTCCTTGATTTTCTTAAAGGTTTTTTGGCAATCTTCATTCCATTCTCTATAGGATCCTTTCTTTAATAGTTTGAACATAGGCCCACAAGTGTCAGCTGATTGGGCAATGAACTGGCTGATGTACTATAGCTCATTGTGTCCTTTTCTATTTTAGGAGGTGGCATTTCTAAATGGCTTTTGATTTGGATGGATCCACTTCTATTCCTTTCTTACTGACCATATGTCCTAAAAATACCTGAGCGGATGCCCCAAACAAGTACTTAGACTGATTCTATTTTAGGTTGTACTGTCTGAGTATCTGGAAGAATCATCTCAAAGCATCCAAGTGCCCCTATGCCGTCTTAAATTTAATGACCATATCATCCACATATACCTCTACATCCTTGTGGATCATGTCATAAAAGTGAGTAGTGGCCATTCTCTGATAAGTTACTCCAATATTTTTTGAGTCCAAAGGCATGACCCTATAGTAGAAGGTGTACTATTCAGTGATGAAAGTTGTTTTTTCCTTGTCTAAAGGGTTGACTTGAATTTGATTGTATCCTGTATATAGGTCAGTCAGGGAGACCACTTCAGATCCTTCCATGCGATCAACTAGCAACGCAATATGAGGTAAAGGGAAATCATCCTTAAGACAGGCTCTCTGTAGTCCACACATACTCTCACTTTCCATCCTTCTTGGGGATTGGTACTATATTGGCTAGCCATGATGGATAAGTAATGGGCTCAATGAACTTGTTGTCCAGCAACTTCGTTACTTCTTCCTTAACATTTAAAGACCATTATGCTTTAAATCTTCTCAATTTTTGCTTAACATGATTGACATGATCATAGGTCGAAATTTTGTGAACCGCTATGCTAGGATAAATCCTTGTCATGTCCTTAGGCTTCCATTCAATGCAGTCCATAAACTCATTTATGGTAATGTATAAGGCTATTTTATCAAAATATGATGATGCAATATATGTGATTTTCATTTTATCATCAGTGCCAAGATTAATTGATTCTTTGATTTCTTTCTTTGTTTCATTTTTCTCACTTTTTTTAATATCTCATTCAGATTGGATTTATTAACACGTGGAAAGGTACACACAGAAAAGTAAGAAAGATCAAACTTTTCATTACTGATAAAAAGTTTCATTTTCCTCGGTTACATTAAAATTAAAAGACAGACTAGGGAGATTAACTACATACTCAAAAGAGGAAACAGACTCAATTGACTCAGACACTGACTCAGGATCTGTTTTTGACTCGGATTTTGACTCAACTGGATAGCTGGATTGGACAAGTGGCTCGACATCAGGATTGGACAACTTCTCATAGTGCCAGTTGTTTAGTGGGACTAATACTGGTTTGAGAAGCTCAATAGGGTTTGTTTATACTCAATCTTCTATCATGGATACCTGCTCAAAGAGAGTGGCCTCCATATTTTCCTCCTAATCTAAGTCTAGCATATAGATGGGCTCGCAATCCTCCAAGTTGAGCCTGACATTAAAGAAAAGTTCAAAATCAGGGTTTAGTTTCTTGGTTATGGGATAATAAAATGGTTTTGGGAATCCACAATAAGGGAAGTTTTCTCGTTATTTCACAAAATACCCATTCAAAGTGGGGAAATAGGGGCTCATCTCCCAATTATAGACTTTACCTTTCTTACGGGCTTGATTCCTAGCCTTGGCCCTTTGTTCCACCTATTTTAGATCTGTTTCAGAAGGCTGATACCCAAGTCCAAAAGACATATTTGCAACAGGATTGTCATTGAAGGAAATGATCCCTAATTGGCCTTTTTCATGTCTTAGGCTATGAAAATAGTACATTTTGTGATGTATGTTACCCACAACAATATTCCCAGAGGGGTCAAAGTCAAATAAGACCAGTTCCATACCCTCTTATGATTGGATGAACTGGATTGTATCAAATAAGAACCCTGAAAGTGGCACCCCAGTCGGTTAGGGTTGGATCTTCAGGATTAGCATAGAAGGTGAGACCTCACTCTTTCCATCCATATCACTTTTGACTGTGACAATAGAAGTCCTAGTGGAAATTTCAGCTTTTGATGGAGAGGTGAAGGGATGGCCTTAGTTTGATTAATCCACTGCCTAGCCAAAAATAGGTGAAAGTATACGGGTACATCTATAACTTGGAATGGAATAGGGTGGTAACTGGTCCAATGGTCACATCTAAAGTGGCTACCCCAAGTACCTCTCGCTTGGTATTGTCATAAGCCCTCACTATCTGATCGAAAGGGGTGAAATATAAAGCTTCTAGGCCCAGGCAATTAGCCACCTTCAAAGGGCAAACATCTAGGGCGAACATGTTATCAACTAAAACCATAGGTAACCTCTTGCTTCGATCATGATCGTTATGCAAAGAGCATTGTTATGTCTTATTTTCCTCATTGGTAGGTCACAGTTAGTGAAGGAGATGGTTGTAGCTTTTGTAGAATTAGTGAGGTAGGCAACCAAAGTTTTTGAGGAGATATTAATAGGAGCTTAACACTGGTTCAAGGCCTTATAAAGAACTTGGCAATGAGGGTTGAAAGATTGAATGAGGCTCTATATCGAGATGTTAGCTTGGGTCTTTTTCAGTTGTTTGAGGACAACATCCTCATCAGGCTCATTGGAAGCTTTGATTTTTCTACTAGTAAGGGAATGAGTTGTATAGTAAATGATGGATGAATGGGCTATACTAGTGGTTTAGTAAATCTGCTACTTCTAGTTATAGCATCAATTTCTTCCATAAAGTCATTCAGGCTGAGGACACAATAATAGTCAAAGTTTGACCTAATCAAGGAGACTGGGTCAAACTCGAGGTCAGAGGATTGGATGAAATGGACATTTGGTTGGTAGTTCAGGAGAGGGTTAGTGGTTATGTTTGGTTGCCTCCTAGGGGGAAAAATGTCTCTATTATCCATAGGGTCTTGGGTTTTATGCTTCAGAGTCTTACAGACACTAGTTCTATGCCTCTTGGACTGGTGATACTGGCAGTATTCATTCATATCCTAGCTCTTTGGCACATAGTTTAGTGGTGATCTGGGCTTTAAAGTCTTAATCATTTAGTCTTTAAGGCTTTCTTGTAAACAGTAGTGAGGGGAAGGCCTAAGTCTATGAAGGACCTTCTCTCAAGTATCATGGGCTGATGGGTAGAGATGTTAGCTATCTCTCCACTTCTCTAATTGGCAGGGCTATGTGTAGTATGTTGGGGAGTATAGTTAGAGTTTCTTCAGTATTGGGAGCTAGAGGTTGAGGACTCATCCTTAATATACCCACTTTAGATCAAGTCCTCAATCTTAAAGGCTATAGTAACAAGGACTTTGAAATCAGGGAGGTATTGTGTTTGGATGTGAATTTGGTAGATTGGCAGGAGGTTCTTGACAATGATGTCTATTTGTTTTTGCTCAGTAGGTCGATTTACCATTTGGGTGGCCTTAGATCTCTACCTGGTCAAGAAGGTCGAGATAGATTCCTTGGACTATTGTTTGGTGGTCTTAAGATCTTGTCGAATAATATCCACCTCTATGTTATAGTGGTATTACTTAACAAAGGCATCGCAGATTTCGTCCTAAGTCTTTTTAAAATTAACATCCAAGTCCATAAACCATCTAACGGTAGTATCAATTTAGGATTGTTGGAATAACAAGGCCAAGAGCTCATTGTCAATACCCAATGGAGATATTGCCCCCACAAACATCTTCAGGTGGGTCTTGGAGTAGGTGGTGCCATCAAATTTGTCCATATAGTGTATTTTGAACTTAGAGGGGAGCCTGACATTTGGGAACAAAACTAAGGAGTCCATGTCTATCAGATCGTCGTGTCTCTTAAGGTTCTTAAGGGTTCTCTTCATGGCCTTCTCCATCAACTTTTGGGCCTTAGCTGTAATAGGTTCATCTCCTCCCTAAAAAATATTCAGAGAAGAGGCAGGTGTGGTGTGAGCAGCATAGTGGACTAGGGCATTTCAGGTGCCTTCCCATTGTTGGTCAGATCATTGATAAAAGGGGTCAAGGTAGATGGGTTGGTATTTTGAGGGGATGGAGGAGTCCTGGGGACCTGTTCAAGCTTCCCTTTAACTTTTTGGATTATGGATTGACGTTGTCTGTTTAGCGTTTCAATGAACATATTCTGTTAGGCATCAAAAATAGCTCGAAAGATGTCTTCTTGTCTTTTGAGAAGGGTTGTGAGTAGGGTGTTCATGGTTTTAGGATCAGTCATTTCAGCCATTGGTACCTACATGAAAGGAAAGGGAAAAGGATCAATTTATTGGATCGTTGGTAAAAAGGGTGCAGGTATGCTATGCACAGTGATAGGTAGATGCTACTACATATAGGTACTAGTTTTGGTATGAGCAACTTTCGAGAAAGAGGATTCCTCCAAGTCAGTTGGTTTGACTTTGGTGAGTTGAATCCATAGGTCAGTTTGGGCATAGGTTCATCCTAGTTTTTTGTTTAGTGGGTCAGGTTCACTGTTTGGATTTTGATAGGTCGATTTAGTCAATTTAGTGGCAGGACACCAGGTCGGTTTCATTGTTTGAGCAAGGATTTTGAAGTAGATAGGACAGTGGGTTAGTTTCACTATTTTAGACATAGGTCAGGTAAGTGTTTAGTATATCAGTTTCACTGGTACTGGTAAATGGGATAATAGATCGATTTCACTGTTTAAGTAAATAGGACAGTGAATCGGTTTCACTATTTGGGTAAATGGAACAGTGGATTGGTTTCACTATTTCGAACACTGGTCAAGTAAGTATTTAGATTTCTGGTCATAGGTATAATTTAGTGAGATAGTGGGTCAGTTTCATTGTTTAGGATTTTGACAGGTCAGTTTGGTCAGTTTAATGGTAGAACAGTGGGTCAGTTTCACAGTTTAGGTAAATGGGACAGTGGGTGAGTTTCACTGGTACAAGAAAATGGGACAGTGGTTCGGTTTCACTATTTTGGGCACTAGTCAGGTAATTGTTTAATGGATCAGTTTTATTGGTATAGGGAAAATAGGATAGTGAGTCAGTTTCATTGGTACTGATAAATGGGACAATGGGTCGGTTTCACTAGTACTGGTAAATGTGACAATGGATCAATTTCACTATTTAGGTAAATGGGATAGTGGGTCAATTTCACAATTGCTGGGTACAAGTCGAGTTTGTACAGTTTGAGGTAAGTGGATTTGTTTCACTATTTTGGGTACATATTGGGTTTGTAATGTTTGAGGTAAGTGGATCTATTTCACTGGGTCTTTTTGATTGGAGATTGCTCAGGTTTCGACTACCAACTCTAGGTCTGAAGGAGTATGGTCTATGCTTTGACATATGAGTGCATGGTATGCATACATATATGATAATATTGGTTTCATGAGCATAATATTTGATTTATTATAGTACATGAGCCTTAAGAGGAGTATGGTTCTAAGGTCAATTACATGAAGGCTAGGTGGTCGGGCTTTAATCAGGGTCCCAAGGAGCAACAATATACCTAACCACTTGCATGGGTCAAACGGTAATGCATACCTCCCTAACAGGATTAGGGATTCATCATGAGTTTGGATCTTTTTGCTATCTCCCAACATACCCGTGAGGGTTGTGTAATACCCTAGGAAGCCCCATCTTGTATGCATGAATTGATTCTCAGTTTATGGTTTAAAAACATTGAAATAATGGAAAATAATTTTAGAGACACAGTTAGAAAGCAAATGCAAAACTTTTTCGGAAATCGTCGGTGTCGAAAATGCTACTGGGAAAGTAGCAGTTCGGCTAATTTAAGAATTTCTGACCCAGACTTGGGGAAATTAAATAAGTTAATTTTATGTGAAATTATGGTGAAAATAAAGAGTTGAAAAATATTTTAGAACACTAAAAATAAGAATAATGGTAAAATTATAAATAAAGGCAACTTTGGGGGCAATTTTAGAAATCCACTGTCTGGGATCCAGAAATGACTCAGAACTATTTTTAAATGATTGAACAACTTAAAATAAGGTATTTCACTTCCCACACTTGAGATTGAATATAAACAGAATAGACAGAATAAATTATAGAAAGTTTTGGGGTCAAAAATATAAATAAGGAAAATTTTAGGCCAAAGTGTAATTATTCAAGGTGTGGGACCCACCCATTCTAGAACAAAGCAAGAATGGCTGGCTGCATATTCAACCAAAGGGACAAAAAAAATATTTTTATGATATTTTCTTAAGTTTTAACAAGAATTTGACAATTGTTTTGTTTCTAGAATTTTCTTCTAAATTCTTTCTTCCTTAAAATTTCTATTAGCTTTTTATATAAATAGAATAGAAGAAAGCTATCTATTTGATTTGTGAGGCCGAACCACTCATATAGAAATACTATAAAAAAAAATTACTCCTACAATTTCATAGAAATCATTTAACAAAAAGACTAGGAAAGATTAATGGAAGAAAGAAGCTTGATGAAGATAATTAACAGAAAGTTTGAAATTTAAGTAATTGGAGGGATCAAAGAGGATAGAATCCAAGAGTTTAACTTAAGGTAAGGTTCTTAAACTTTAGTTTTTAGTTTAATTTAAGAGTTAAATGGTTTGATTTGGTAAATATTTGAGTTATTTGAGCTAAAGAGGTTGAAGATGAGCTAGGATTTAAAAGGGATTTTGAATCTGTGTTGGAACAGTAAATTTAAGGCAATAATCCCAAATTTTAATAACTGAATTTGAAGATGGTAAAATATGAAAGTTGTAGATAAATATTTTAATTAGATTTCTGCAAAAAGAATTTTTAAAATTCAAAGTAAGGAAAGAGTTATTGATTAAAAACTGTGAATGACCTAGAATTAGGTTTTCTTGAAAATGCTATTGTGTTTTTATTGTACAGACCATTAGAGACAGAATTAGAAGAAGTGTTCAACAGTAAAAGTGTTCATTTATATCTTATATATAGGCCTATAAAAGGGTTTTGAAATGGGATTTGTGTTTTATGAGATATTAGATCATAAGTGTAGACTGCCCAGAATGACTGTTTAACAGAACATAGGTTACATAATTATATTAATATAAGGACCTTAAATTCTGAATTAGAGAAAGTGTAAAACATTAAAGATTTTCATTTATATGTTAAATAAATTTTTGTAAAATTTTTTTATAATTGGATGATCACAGAATTAATTATAGGCATGGAAACAAGGTATGTCTGGATAGAGGTTTTAGGGCAGTAGTTTAAATTTGGAAATTCATTAATAATTATA
Organism: Aleurites moluccanus; assembly: GCA_948193065.1. Classification (NCBI taxonomy): domain Eukaryota; kingdom Viridiplantae; phylum Streptophyta; class Magnoliopsida; order Malpighiales; family Euphorbiaceae; genus Aleurites; species Aleurites moluccanus. Next base: position 4,554 of record CANXYC011549363.1, on the reverse strand, counting down.
CAGTGATCCAAAAATTCTAAAATTTGGATATGTTATAATTTTATGTGTCTATTTTCAATAAAAAAATGAATTATAGTAATTGGTAAAGTATTGATTCAGTTATTAGTAAAAGAACAGTATCTGCCAGAATAAGATTTCAGGCAGAATGCAGGCAGGAGGGTTGGTAGTAGGGTCAAGTTCAAACTGACACCATATGTTATGTAGAACTTAAACATATCTGAATTTTGGATATATTAGACCTTAATATGTCTATTTTAATTAGGAAAAATAATCAATGCAATTGGATAAGTGTAGATTGAGTTAGAGACAGAAATGTCTGAACTATCAGAATGAGGTTTATGAGTGAGAGTTGTTAGGATAAAAACCCTAAGTATAAGAATAAATGGAAATTTATTAAACTAAATTAAAGATTTATGTATAACATATAAATGAATACTGATTGTTAATGTTTAAAGTAATGTATAGCTTCGAATACTGAAGAAGATATAAGTAGAAGTTCAAAGTAGAGAAGTGAAGAGTGGAAAGTAAAGATATTAGCAAAGTGAGTAATGTATACATCATTATGCATATCCTTGTTTTGATTTATTGACCCAATGAACATGTTTCTTTCTTGGTTAAGTGCCACATTGCTATTGTGGATCATCCTTTGATCATTCTTAAGATTGAAATCACTATATCCATTGATTATTATTGATATTATCATGCTTGATTGACTATGTACCCGAATTTCTTCTAAAAGTATACGCACCAAATGTTTAACAGTATACACACCAAATGTTTAACCATGATATTTATTGCTAATTGTTACCTTTATATCAAATAAAGAAACCTATACATGATTAATGGAATGTATTGACAAGTAAACCCATGTGTATCGATCGAAAGCCATTGCACCATAATATCCTTAATGAATATTGATATTGTTATTGATTTTCATTGGCCTATTTTATATATGGATTTGACAGAGCTGCTTCACCAATGGGGTAGTGAGTACATACCATCGGTAATGTGCACATTGATTTATTTGGAATCCTAGCTGGGAAGGGTTAACTATCCTAGCCGTAGGGCCTAATCAGCCTTATATACATGATATGAGATTGACTGTGTGATTACACATAGTCTACGTGTTTCATGGCCCTTTATCTATCTTATGTATATGATACGAGTATTATTTACCTGTTAATTTATTTCAAGCTTATATCTTATTGCTTACAATTGATGGCCATTCTTTTATCGATTTAATTGTTACCTGTTCCAAACTTCCAAAGACACATTTGGAGTGCAAATTAATTAACCTTGACATGTTAATTAAATATATTGAAATTCTTCATTGTATTTATTGATACTTGACTACCATTGTTATCCTTTGTTATCATATGCTTATATCACCTGTTTAATGATATATACATGCTCATTGAGTATTTTATACTCACTATATTATGATTTATCATTTTACAGGAATGAGATAGAGGAAAATGATTCCAAATCAATTTCTTCTTCGACTTGGAATGTCAAGTTCATCAAGGTAGAAATTTTATTCTCTAAAGGTCGTGAGTGTCAACTTTTAGAGCTCCATGGTACTGTGTATAATTAGATGATTAAGTACTATAATGATATATGAACATTGAAATAATTGACAATTTAGTGGCATTCAAACTGTAATGTGTAATGTTAATGATTGATAATAACAATGATAGTGAAGTGATAGAGATAGTGATGCTGAAATATGATAAAATGAAATTCACACGTTTTAAAAGAGATTTAGAAGTGCTATGTATGTTTGTGAAATTGTGAAGTTGAGGGTATAAGAATGGTAAATTATTGGGAGCGCAAAAATAATTTTAGTGCAGGCTATGAAATTTTTGAAAGACCCAGTTTTGGATCTGGAATAGCATTAAAATTACAAAGGAAACTCTGGCAAAATTTATGTAAAATTTATAAGTAATAAATGGGATTTAAGCATTGATTAATGAGTTAATATTAATTAAATGATTGATAAATGGATTGTTCATGGGTTCTACGGGTTTCCGGTGACCTTAAGTCTACCCGTACCCTAGGACCGTCGCGGCCCAAAAATGGGTCGTGACAGGTTGCAAGGTCAATGCTACTTGTTTCCAAACTGAAAATTATAATTGGTAGTGGACAAGGAGTCCATATAGTGATGCATGATACAATGCAAAGTCAGTTTTGATTTGAAATCAATCTTTGAATTTCTTTTGAAAAATACTTTTCAAAAATTAATTGGTAGTCCTCTTTTTCGTTTTGGAAATTGATAAGTCCCCAGTTGACTTGTCAATTGTCAAGCCTCGCTCGAGGGCCGTAGTAAACTTGAAATGCTGTTTTTCAATTTTCGATCTCAAGTTGTTGAAATACCTGGCCAACTTAAAGTTATGTTTAGCAATTCTTTTAAAAATTTGTTTCATTTATGTTTTGAAACCTGTTTTGATTTCAAGTCTGTTTTGAAAATGAGTTTTTGGGGAGTCGCCACCTTAATTTTATTTTTATTAGAAAAATGGAAGGAAAAAAATCCAAAAATGACTGTGGTGTCTTTTGCGATGACAGTCCGGATTTTGATCCAGGATAAATCAGTAAGGATTAACCAAACCGAAGAAAAGAGTCGCCACTCAGTTAAAGGTGTAACTAAGACCACAAATGAAATGCATTTCCTTCCTCTAAGAAATGAGTGGCAATTTTATCTGTGGCTAAATTCCAGGCCACCATATCTAAAGATCCAGGTAAGAAAATCAGGAATGGATTGAAGAAGATGTTAGGCACCCCAACCACTTGGTCTTTGGTCAGCCTCCCTATTTAGCTAGAAATTTTAGGTGAAAACAACTTGGGCATACCCTTGATTAACCAATATAAGAAAAAGCACATCATTTAAAGGAAAAAATTCATAAGATGGAAAGGTAAGTTCTATCATGGCACATGCTCAACCATACCAAAAATCAAATCAAGCATAATTCCCAGGAAAGATTAGAGGAGTAATAAGCGGTCTCATTTAAAGCCTAACCTCCTTAAAATAATTATACAAGGTCTAATTAATTATACAATCCCATAAGCTTATGTTATTAGCATTAATTTTTGATAAACCTTGAGCCCAAACTGAAGCTCGATGATGTAGTATCAAGAATCGAGATTGCAATAAGAAAATTGCTTGTCAAAAGATTGCTTTTATTTTTAGATCAAGGAAATTGCTAAGATTGTTTTAGCAATTGATGATCCGGGTTAGTATTTTCAATAAAAAAAAAGAGTGAAAATATTATTTAAAATTATTTTGGGTCATTTTGGGCCATATTCGGGGGTACGGATGCAAATCGGGACCACGGGTGGTCGCGAGGCCCGATTGCAGTAAGTCATCGGGCCCATATTGGCCCAAGGCTAATTTAAGTAGATATTTCAATGAAAATATAGATACTATTTGAGATATTTTTAAAATGTTTCAAGGTATTTTTGAATATTTGGGTGTGAAAACAAGCATGCGGGAGGATGACAGGCCCAATTACGGCAAATCGTCGGGCATGAATGATTCCTAAGGCCATATGGCCCTTCGCTGAGCCATGATGGGTCTACATCTAAGCATGAAGCTCTACCTTGAGCCACATGGCTCTGAGAAGGGACATAAGGGCCTTTTCTTGAGCCACACAGCTTAAGGCTCTTAGGCAAGTGTTACCGCTCACTCCAAGCCCATTTTGTCACCCCTTGGCCTGCTTGTTTTTTCAATTTTTGAGTTTTTAGGCCTATTTTGTTGTCAAATCATCTTCTAAAATATGTTCCTATTTAGTATTTTAATTAAAGTGGAATATTTTGATTAAAAACTAAATTGGAAGCTTTGGGAGTGTTTGGTTGGGAAACAACCCAAAAATCATTTTGGAAGTTTTATTTTAACTGCTTAGGAGGTTTTATCATTTAGGAATACTAAATAAATCTAAATAGGAACCTTTAAACTCATATTTTCCTATTCAAATGAGGTGAGAAAGTGTCACGACCTATCTCGGAAGTCGTGACGGTCCTAGGGTACGGGTAATGCATAGGCAACCAGTACCACGTAGAACCCAATAAACTATCTATATGGCATGCATCAAACAAATAACATTCAAAATAAATCTAAATTTTGCTGAAGAAAATTCGACAGCATCTCCGCTAAAATTTGAACTATGCCTAAGAAAATCAAAACACACAAATAGCACTTTTATAATATCCAATCTCATCTCAAACATCAGGATCCCTCTGGATCTCCAAACCATTTCAATATCATCATCTATCTCCAAATAATATATATATATACATATAGCATACATCTCAATCATATATGATTACACAAACATTTATTATATTCAATATATAAAAATATATACATACAAACTTAACATTATCTACATGCCATAATCTAATTAAAATACCATAGGACTGTTCTACTTATTTTCTATTACATTATTTTAAGATTGGAGTTATACATGCAAAGATCTCCACGGCAGAAGAAAATGTTGCCAATGGACTACGGGCCTCACCGAAGACCTGAAAAACAACAAACACTAAAGGAATGAGTATAAA
>CANXYC011549316.1:0-11716 GCA_948193065.1 Aleurites moluccanus | reverse complement strand
TAAGACCATTTACATTCACTTTTATTCTTTCCTCTACTCAAATATACTGAAAAATTAATAAAACCTCGAAAAATTGCAAAATTATAATTTGGTCCTCCAATTACCAAAATTTTCAAACTTACTCGATTGGATCCTAACTGACTTCAAATAAATTCTAGACCTAAAAATTAGGTCATATAACATGCATATATATATATTTCATGCATTCACACATAATATAACACATCAATAAGAAAGGAAAAATTATTTCCTTAAAGGTCCCTATTAGGGTTTAGGCTAAGGTGTTACATTGTATGATTTCTTTTCATACAATCCATCCCTTTATCTGTCTTTCCATATGATACCGAGCCTATATGATATTCTTTGGCTATATTGTACCTTGATATTGATTATGTATACTGTTATCCTATTGACTGATGCCATTTCTTTACTGATGCCTATTATTTATTGTGGATGCATGTAGATTCACTGAGTATCATCTATACTCACCTTTTCACTGTTTACCCATTTCAGGAGAGGAGTAGGTTGCAGAATCCTGTCATCTATCATCCGAGGATATCTGCAGACTGCCTGATGTATATTTTCTGATATTCATTATTATTTTGGTATTCATTATCTAGCTGCTCCATGGGGTATGTATGGGTTAGCTAGGAGATGAACATATATATATATATTGATGATGATATATTGAGTATATGATGATGCATGATATGATAATTTGAATGGTTACAGCCAATTGCAGAATGATCATAGAATGCATGACAAAATAATAGAATGAATAGTAACTAATTAAAATGAATAATATATTGAGGTTTATAGATTGTGCATGTGATACTGGGTTCTACGGGTGTCGGTCGCCATTGGCATCTCCCGTACCCTAGGACCGTCACGGTCCGGGAAATCGGGTCGTGATAGTACTCATCACATCTCTTATCCATTCTTGACTTTACATATCCAATTAATTTTCATTTAGATACTATTTAACATAAACTTGCATTACTTATACTTATATTAAAGAAAATTCCTCATATTTCCAAGTTACTAGAGTTTTGCCTATAAAGAACCTTACGACAACCTGTATTTTATTACTCATATCTCTCTCTACACTTATCCAATTGCTTCAATTCTTGTTCCTAATCAAACTTAACATATAAATTCTAAAATATTCAAAATTTACATTAAAATCATTACTATACAATTTATGGTGTTAATTTAAACTTAGTGCTACAACCAGTCCTGCTGCCTGCATTCTATCTACAAATCTTATTCTGGCAGGAACTGTTCCTTTGCTAATAACTCAATCAATACTTAACCAATTACTACAATTCCTTTTCCTATTGAAAATATACACAGCCCTGAAATCTCAATCCAGACATGCCCTATTTCTATGCCTATACTTAATTTCGTACTCATCTAATTACAAAACCATTTTACAGTCATTTATGTCACACATAAATTATCATCTTTCATGTTTAATACTTTCTCTAATTTAGATTTAAGGTCCTCATATCTATAGAAACTTGTAACCTATATTTTGTTAAATAGTCATTTCGGGTAGTCTACACTTATGACCTAATATCTCATAAACCACAATTCTAATTGCAAAACTCTTTTATAGAATTATATATAAGACATAATAAACACTTTTTATGTTGTACATATCTTCTAATTCTGTCTTTATCATTATGTACAATAAAAACACAGTTGCATTTTCTAGAAAATCTAATTCCAAGTCAGTCACAATTTTTACCCAATAACTCTTTCCTCACTTTGAATTTTTCAAATTTCTTTTACAGAAATCTAATTAATATACTTATATACAACTTTCATGTTTTAACCATTCTCAAATTCAGTCATAAAGATTTCGGAATATTAGCCTCAAGTTACTACCTCAAAACAGAATTTAGAAACTACAATAACCCTAGCTCATTCTTAACATTTTTAGCTTAATTACCTCAATTATTTGCCAAATTATGCTATAGAACTCTTAAATACAATTAAAAATGATAAGTTTAGAATCATTATCTCAAATCAAAATACCTGAATTTCATCTTCTTTTTACTCCTTCAATTAATTTGAACTTCAAATTCCATCAATTTCCTTCACAAGCTTTCTTCTTCCATCAATTTTCTATCTTCTTTTGGTTGATTTCTCTGGAAGGAATAGAAAATATTTGATTGCTCTCTTCTATTCATGGTTCATCCACTTACTCCTCTTAGCTAGCTATTCTTCTTCTTTTTTTTTTTCCATACACTAAAACCAACTTGAATTTAATGAAGAAAATGGAAAATTCTAGACTTGCCACATGTTTACTTCTTATTGGTATAAAAAAATTCACTTAATAATAAAAAAAATCAACTTTTGAAGCATCATGGCCGGCCACCCCTTTTGATTTCTCAAGAATTTTTGTTTGATTCAATTGGTGGGTCCTACATCTTTGTTTAATTGCCTTTTGGCCCTAATTTTTTCTTATTTGCATTTTTAACCCCAAAACTTTCTGTAATTTATTATGTCTATTCTATTTAGATTCAACCCAAGTGTGAGGAGTGAAATATCTTATTTTAAATTGTTCTATCCTTTAAAAATAGTTTTGGGTCATTTCTGGATTCCAGACAGTGGATTTCTAAAATTACCCCCAAAGTTGCCTTTATTTATAATTTTGCCATTACTCTTATTTTCAGTGTTCTAAAATATTTTTCAACTCTTTATTTTCACTATAATTTCACATAAAATTAACTTATTTAATCCCCTTAGGTTTGGGTCAAAAATTCTTAAATTTGCTGGGCTGCTATTTTTCAGGCAACGTTCTCGACACAGACGATTTCCGAAAAAGTTTTGCATTTACTTTCTAACTGTGTCTCTAAAATTATCTCCCATCATTTCAATGCTTTTAAACCATAAACTGAGAATCAATTCATGCATACAAGATGGGGCTTCCTAGGGTATTACACAATATAGCAAAATACTTAGACAACCAATCCATACTCAATATCACATCAAACTCCAACATTAGTAATTCAACCAAATCTATCTCCAAACTCTTGTCATTAAGGCTCACTAAACAAGAAGGATATACCTTATTTATCTCTATCTCCTCCTCTAAAGGAGTTGAAACAATTAATGCATAATCCAAAAGCTTACATACCACAAACAATTTCTTTCCAAACATAGAAGAAACAAAAGAATGTGTAGCACCGGAATCAAACAAAACTCGTGCATTCAGAGCTTGAATAAGAACAATACCTATCAAAATTGTGTTTGAGACCTAAGTCTCCTGCTGAGTCAAAGTAAAGACTCATCCTCTACCTTTTCCCATCAGTGCCTGCCCTGTAGTCTAACCCACCATCTGACTAGAACCCCCTACTAGTGTCATAACCTCAAGCCATACTCCCTTTGCCATATTAAAAATCACTATCTCCTCTCCTATCCATCTGAACTATAGACTGAGAATCTTGAAGCCTATCAATATGAGAAGTTTGGGGACAATTCTTTATAAAGTGGTCTGAATGACCACATCTGAAACAAACACTTGTCTCTTTATAGTATTGCCCATAATGCTTCTTCCTACATGTGGGACAAAAAGGGACAAAATCTCTAATAGTAATTGGCAGTACCATAACTCATATGTGCAGTAGGTCTCAAAACATTATGCCTTGGCTGGGATCTATCTGACTTACCCATATAACAGACCTATAGTGCAACCTGAAGAGAAACTCCCATAGCCTTCACACCATTCTCATCCTTACCGGATTTGGATGAACTTCCTATATTTTCCTTCTTTTTCTGCTCTCTACAGACCTTGCTTCCATTTCTCTATTCTCTATAACTCTTGCCTTATCCACCAATGTGAAAAAGGAATCAAATTCTTAGAGTGATAGAATCTTGAGCAATAGGGTCAACAATCCCCTCCTAAACTAATGGATTCGCATTGCCTCATCAAACACTAGAGCAGGTACAAACTTACTCAAATTGTTAAACCTTTTAACATATTCAAATACAAACATATCAGAAGTCTACACAAGCCTCTCAAAGTCCAAGACTCTAGCCTCTCTAACTGATTATGAAAGAAACTCCTTCAACACAAGCTCCCTGAAATGAGTCCAAGTAATATCCTCATTACCTCTAAGGTGACCACAAATGCTTCTCTTGAACTAGTCACAGGCATCACCCTTTATAAGGTGATCCACAAACTTCATAGCTCTCCTATTTGGAACCCTTAGAATTTGTGCTTTATATTCCACTTCTTCCAAAAACTCAGTAGGGTCTACACTACCATTGTATTCTAATGGTTTAAGCTTAAGAAATTTCTCTAAAGATATTTCCTTGACTTGCGAAACCAAAGGTGGTTGAGGAGGAACAACCGGAGGAGCTACCGATGCTACAAGTGATGGCAGAGTTGAAGCCACATATACTGGAAGAGCCTGCTGTCTCTACTGAGCAATTTACTCAGCTATCATCTCGTAATTCTGCTGTAACCACTCAAATCTTTGAGCCATATCTAATGGAGGTATTGAAGGAACCTCATTATCCTATATTCGGCCAATAGAATAGGCCTCATAAGGAACACCTCTCCTAGGATGACCACATCCTCTGCCTCCGCCATGACCATATCTAGGAGGCATATAAGAACTAATAACATAAATAAACAACTGTCACGACCCATTTCTGGATTGTGACGGTCTTAGGGTGCGGTGAGATGCCAGAGGTGACCGGCACCCGTAGAACCTTTTAAACACATCAATACAAACTAATACTATATCAATATAGCAACGGAAAACATATCAATCTATACCATCAATTACATATCACACTTTAATCAGACACTCACATAAGCACTGTTCATTGTGTCACTTTATCATTCATTATGTAACTTTATGTAATTATCATAGTCATCTCATTAATTAATCTCCAATATACCCATACATACATGTTCATACACTAAGTATACCGTACATAACCCATGGAACAGCTAGGATATGAACATACAAAATAATACAGTGTTAAATAATTACACTGATATAAAAACTGCAAAATCTACAGAGAGTAAAAAAGCTGGGATAATTGCCTCCTACTTAGTACCTGGAGAGGGAAACTGTGAGAGGGTGAGTGCATATGATACTCAGTGAATCTAATATGCATCAAACAATAAATATATGATGGAATATCAATAAACAATAGGCAGATGAAATAAATGAATCAATCTGCTTAAAAATCTCTACAATATAGAATCAAGTGCAAAATATGACTATAAGTCAACAGTCATATCATTAGAGAGTTTATCACATGTATAAGATAGATAATGATAGATATAGAGCCATATACATAGAAATGTGTCAAGCACAAATCAATCTCATATCAATATACATAAGACGGATCAAGGCTTATGACTAGGACTCGTAGCCCTTCCCAGTTAGGGCATAACAATATACATTATGCACAATGCCGACTGTATGTACTCACTACCTTGTCAGGGCAACAGCTCTGTCAAATCACCTCGGAATCAATAGAATCAATAAACACATCAATAGATACCATTTCAAATAATGGGATCGCCAAGTATCAATAACTCATCATATATCAATTCAATAAGGAATAGAATTAATAAAATATCAATAAGAATCGATTATACAATGACCAAAGGTCTAGCAACCAACAATGAAATCAAACATAAGTTGGTCATTTACAGCCAAAAAGTTGACGCAATTGGCATGCCATCAAAGAAAATGGGTGGGAGAAAGCTACAGACAAGAAGAAGAGAAATGGCCAAAAATATTTCTAAGTGTGGCTTATATAGTAAGTCAGATTTGGCAAATTTCCTTTTGGTTCTTAAACTTTCCTTAAATTATGCTTTTGCCATATTTTCCTTCAGTAATTTATTATGACAATTCTGTCGGGATTTGGATTTCAAAGTAAATATTCAAACATCTTATTTTTATTAATACTTATTAATAAAAATAGTTTCAAAGCCATTATGAAACTCAGACTATCGAAATTCCACTATACCCCTAAAGTTTCCTTTATTTACGGTTTTGTCATTGTTTACTTTATTAGTGTTGTTAAACATGTTTCACCTCTTTCTTTTTACTGTATTTATACATGCATACACATAGTCATTTACCCTCCAGTCATAATCAAAAATTTATCTGTTGACTGGACTGCTATTTTTGCAGCAGCGGTTTCGACACCAACAATTTTCGAAAAAATTTCTCGTTTTAGCTCTACTGAGTTTCTAAACTTAGCTTTAGTCATTTCGATAATTTCAAACCACATACTAAGAATTTTATTCATAAAAACATGTTAAACTTTCATAGGGTATTACAACAACTCAGATTTAAGTTAAACAAAAACACAGATTCATAAAAGAAGGATAACAAAATATTGATGAGATAAAATTCCCATGCTCCATAATTTCCCTAATCAGACTCATTGCCACAGATTAACTATAATTTCAAATCTAAGCTCTGATACCACCTTTATCACATACCAAAACTAGAGATGTGACGGTCCGAGGGCATGGGTAGGCTTAATGCCACCAAAGATAGGTAAAACCCCTAAACATAATATGTGGCATACAAAAAAACAACTATGACCATTCTCAACCATAATCATAATCATAATCATCATCAACCTGTCATATCAACATGTGATATAAATATCCAAAATATATTCACTTGTTCATAATTGATCAAAGGAAAATGAGATCTTTTATCCAAAATGAACAAGTGACCACCCAAAATAATTCATTATAATATAATTACAGACTATTTAGAATATTATGAAGCTCTAAGAGTATTATAGTCCCAAAATAATAATTAACATCTAAAATAATTAAAGTCTACACTTAGATTAGCTTCTTGGAGAAAGTCAAGAAGCTCTATCCTCGGTCTTTGGACTAATAACTCTAGCACCTGAAAACCACAACAGAAAGAGGGTGAGCCTTCAACTTAATGAAATATGCATATGCCATACCTGAGGTTCATAAATCATAGTCGAAATTCAAAATTGATATCCTTATCTAAATATAATAAGATTATCCAACAGAGTTTATATCATAATAATTAGATTTACCACTTAAGGTTTGATAGATGTCAGAATAGTAAATCAGAATATACTTGTAAAATTTGCATAACATAATAGATATATATATATCATATATTTATAAATATAAGCAAGGTTAATGACAAGATAACAAAATAACAGAACATGAGTCTTTCAATCTCCATACAGAACAGGAGTACTATGATCTCCATATAGAATATATATGCTCGCGCAAATACATACCTAGAAAATCTTTATCCCCTTTAGGAAATACCTTAACAAATTTGACTCTATCATTTGAGTCATTGATGCACATGGTCCCATGATTTATCCCTCATATATAAGGCGTTTTGACATAAACACATACTTGGGTTCATAACTTAGATATTCAGATTATCAAAAGATAGAACTCACATAATCTTATAACAAAATGATACAAATCATATTTATATACAAAATAAATTCATAATTTAAAATATACACATAAATATATATTCAAAAAAAAATTATTATTTCAAGGAATAATGATCATCTATATATAAGCAAAGATAATCTTTTTCAAAGAATCAAGCTTATCACAAAATACATATGTATATCTCTCCTAAAAAATATGGAAACAATCTACTAAAGCTCAAAGACTCTTAGCCCAATTCCAAATCAACCCAAAGTTCAATTAATAACAAACCTAAACACAACTTCAATAAAAGAAAATTTAGGGTTTTTCTTACCCAAAATTATTCATATCAAATTCTTTTAATTATGGATCTTTAAAGTCTAAAGAGATAATTTTCATACTCATAATAATTATTATTTAAGAAAAAAAAGTAGAGATTTAGAGATAAATTTACTATTTACAGCATTATTCACTAATTTGTCCTAATTCTCCAACCAACCGTAATCAATAGCCATAAATACAAATACTTACTACCCACAACTCGTAAATAACTTATCTCACAACCTATAACCTCAATCCATAAGAGAAAATAAGTTTTAACTAATTTACCTTAATTCTTTCTAAAAGAAAATCTTGAAGGATTATGCTTGAAGATGGTTGTAAATGCCACTTAAAATGTTTATTTGTAAGAGTAGTGCATTAATTAAAGTATTAATGCCTTAGAATAATAGATATTATAATTTAGAGTTTGATAGTGAAGAAATGGAGAAGAAAAGAAGAAAACAACTCAGTTATGGGTTGAAGAAAATAAGGTTCTGCCTCTATTATTTTATAGACTCGATATTTTGTTCACGCTACTGTTACTGAAAAGTGTCTCGGCAGCACTCACTAAAATGGCTCTCCTTTGAGCTATAGAAGTACAAATTCCTTGTTGTTTCTTCCCATTTAATCTAGACACTTTGGAATATAACATTTCCAAAATTTAGTTAAAAAGGAAAACTACACAATTTATGAGATTTTCCAAATTTTACTCTACTTTTCTATGCTACTACTACTGTCGAGCTGGAAACTTTCCTCGGCAGTTCTAACTAAACTAGCTTGCCTCTAAGCTAAAAAAGTCCAATTGTCCCGATTCTTTTTCTCACTTAAACTAGACACTTAATTCTCCAATATAACTAAAAGAAAATTTATATAATTTATGGTGAATTTTCAAAGTTTGCTCACTATTGTTATTGCCAAGCTGAAAACTTTCCTCGATAGTACTCACTAATTTGGCTCTCCTTTGAGCTACAGAGGTCCAACTTCCTTGCTTATTTTTTTAAAATCAAACTAGACACTTAAGGCTAAAATATATTCAAAATTTAGCGCAAAAAGAAAACCATAAAAATTATTGTGAATTTTCAAATTCACACTGCTTCTATGTAAAGTCCATCTGGGTAGGTATGACTTAATTACCTCGCCCTAGAGTTATAAAGATCCAATTAATTAAAAAATTTATAGACACATATTTTATACATAGATGAACATTTTTTATGTTTACACTTTTAGCTCGATTGGTCTCTAGGATTCTAAAAAACAAAGAATAATTTCATATTATCTGCAGAAGTAGTGAACTAAACCAGTCCTAGTTGAGAAAAAATATCTCCTCGTCCATAAGGAATTTTACAAAATAATTTTACAAGAATATATATGGGATATAATTCTACAACTTTTATATTTAACACTTCTCCAAATTCTTTCTTTTGTGTTACAAAAATTGAGATAAAATACTCTGCTCACTCAGAGATTATGTAGTCCTTAATACTCTAATAACAACCAAGTTCACTTCTAACATCAAACCTAATAAAATCTAACTCAAAACATCTATGTAACACCTTAGCCTAAACCTAACCTGAACCTTAAAAGGGGAACTAAGGGGAAAATTTTTTCTTTAATTTTAACTTGTGAATGCTATGTGTTTATGTATGAAATTTATAGATATGCATGTTATATAAAGTGATTTTATACATAGAAGTGGTTTAAAGGCTGTTAGGACAAAATCAGATAATTTTGAGTTTTTGGTGAACTGGGGGCAAAATGGTCATTTCACACCCCTTTCGAATTTTTATGGAATTAACACTATATTTGAAAGTAGAAAAGAATTTAAGGATATGAAAATGATGTTATTAATTTTATTTGAATTATTGTTGGTGAATTAAACCCGGTAGAAAATAATTCCCGGCAAGCTGCTCAATTGAGGTGCTTCATTTGAACTAAGGATATTTTGGTCTTTTCCTTAGCTATATGGAGTTATACAGTGTATGCAAGCCTATAGTAACATTTTAGGCTCACTTAAATCTAACCATTGGATGAAAATGTAATATCTGCCATTTTTTAAGTGCATTTATTGATTTTTGTATGTTTGGAGAATTTAAATTTTTTTAAATGAGAATGTTGAGAATTTCAGAAAACTTTTATTTTGGATGCAGCAGAATTAAGTCTTGATCATTTCATATTTTTAAAAACATAATTTGGTAAAGTGTAAAACATGAAAGTTGTTAATTTATGTCTTAGTTATAATTATGTAAAAGGGTTTGATAAAATTCTGTGTATGTGATGAGTTGTGTCTATTTGAGCAAGGCTGGTCTGGTTGAGAATTTATGCAGGGATGCAGTGTTTGTTTGGAATTACTAGAAATGACTGAGGTAGAATTAGCTGAAGTTGTGAACATGAAAAATATTCCTTTGTATGTTGAGATGATGAATGTAAAATTTCAGAATTTTTGGATAAGTATATCTCAGTGGAGAGTGTTTTGTATCAGGGCTGTTCGGATAGACTTTGAGGCAAGAGCCTGGGTGACTTCTGGAGAGTCACTATGGTCTGTATGTTAATTATTTTGATTTGAAATTTTGATATGTTGTGTTCCTACCTGTTGATTTTAAGTGACAAGAAGAATTGATAAGTTTGGATAATTGTAGCTCATTTGCGAGCTGGCTTAGTGTGGGATGTTCAGGCAGGAATTTATCGTAGAAGTATTGGTTATGGAGAGCCAGCATAATGCGAGAAGGCATTTTGCGGACTGGCAATGCGAGGTGGCATTTTGGCGAAGAGCTTTAGCGAAGAAGCTTTGACGAAGAGCTTTGGTGAAAAAGCTTTGGTGAAGAGCTTTGGCGAAGAAGATTTGGTGAAGAAGCTTTGGCGAAGAGCTTTGGCGAGGAGCTAAGGCGAAGAGCTTTGGCGAGGAGCTAAGGCGAAGAGCTTTGGTGAGGAGCTAAGGCGAAAAGCTAAAGCGAAGATGATTTGTGCGAAGAGAGAATTTATGAAGTGGAAGTTCACAAAAAAGCGAAGAGGCGAAGAAGCATTGCCGAAGAGGCATATGCGAGGACGAGTTGCGAGGAGAGTCTGGCGAGGCAGCATAGGCGAGGTAGCATATGCGAGCTGGAATGTGCGAGGCAGCATTGATTGATCAAGATTGGCGAGCTGGCAAGTGTGAGCTGGGAATGCGAAGTGGGATTGGCGAGCTAGTTTGGCGAGGTAGCTTTGCTGAGGCAGGTTTGGCGAGGCGAGCTAGCTAGCGTGTTTCTGGGCAGAAGCCTATTTAACCCCCCAGTAACCCATTATTGATTTCGCGATTTTTCTTTCTTTCTTCCTTCGACAATTTCAGTCTTCCTCTCAGTTTTGTTCCATATTTTATTCTAAGGCATTAAAGCTTAGATTAATGCAATAGACTTCTAGATTAGTCTATATTAAGGCAGAATCATTTAAAATCTGAGCAGTATTTGCAGAATCTCAGTTTGAAGAAAATAAGGTAAATTTTCTTCCTAAGTTATTTTCTTTGGATTTATTTAAGTCTATGGGTTAGGATAATTAATTCTGGGTATATAAAATTTATTGCTAGTGAATTGAAGCAATTAATGTGGAAGAAATTTTGGAGGTTGAACTGCTGTGAACAGTAACTCCGAAATTTAATGTGAAATTTAATGCAGTTTTTCTTTAAGAGATTAATGGGATTATTGTTAGGAGTTAAGAATAGAGATTCTAAGATAATAAATTAATGGAAATCATGTGGAATATTGTTGATTGGAGAAACCCTAATTTTTGTATATTTGGAAAATTTCTTAAGAGGATAAATTCAGAATTTATTGAGGAATTAATTGGCGGAAATGCTTAGGAGGAATTTAAGGAAATTTGTGTAAGAGATAAGTATGAACTTTTATTTGTTTCTTGCTTCTTGAAATAATGTACCTAGCATTCTTCGATTTGCTTATCCATATGTATATATTTGTATAGATATATAAAATAAAT
>CANXYC011549234.1:0-14477 GCA_948193065.1 Aleurites moluccanus | reverse complement strand
ATGATTTGACAGTGTTATTCGATTGTGAGCACTTGTATTCTTGTAAGCTCAACCTTTTGATATTTCCATATTCTTGTTCTTTGACTTGATCTATATCATGCATGTTTATATCTTACTGAGTTGAAGGCTCACTCCTCTTCTGTGGATTTCAGGTAGTAGTGTAGCTCGAGAGGGAGCTAATATAGAAGATAGAGCTTCCTGATTCATTCCTCCAAGAAGACTCTATGTAATTCTTTTGAGATATATATATATTTTTGTTCATCAGTTTGTATTATGGTATTGTATGTAAAAGGAGTATACTCTAGAGCTCTGTAGTTAGATGTTGAGGATGATATTATTTTGATGTCTAAATTATTAGGATTGAGCTGCCCTTGTTCCTTAGTGATGTGGGAAGTGTCTTTTGATCGATAAGGAACAAGAGAAAATTCTATAATGCTGAATGTAAATGTATGAATGGTGATTTCATAAATCATAGAAATGAACAATTATAATGATAATCATATATGTTGTGGATATGTATTGTGTATGTTATCTAGGATATGAGTGTTTTACGGGTTTATGGTGGCCTTAAACCTACCCTTGCCCTAGGACCATCGTACCACTGGAGTTGGGGTGTGACAGATGTTGACTTGGGAGGAGACATAATAAGAGAAAGTTTATCCCTAGATTTGTTTTCTTACTCAGTAATGGCGTTATATCTTAGAATAGTAAGAAACACTCATGTATAGATTTATCCATAATGAAAGCTGAATTCGTGGTATTCTCTTCATCAGTATAAGAAGCATGGCATTCTCCTCATTAGTACAAGAAGTTGTGTGGCTTAAAAGGTTTTAGGATCATCTGGTGGTCACCGCTAGTTGTACTGATCTAGTGTCAGTCAACTATGACAGTCAAGTGGCTATTGTATATACTAAAGACCCAAAACACATAGATACTAAGTATAATTTTGTTAAAGACATAGTTGCATGCAAGAAAGTAAACATGAAGTACATTTCTATATAAGATATGATTGTAGATCCACTAAGAAGCTTATTCCTAAAGATGTGTTTGTTGAGTATACAAAATCTCAAGGATTGCATAGATGTTAATGTACTTAGATTATTTATATTTCCCAATGTTTACAAACATTTCATTAATACATAAATGAATGTTCTTTAGTATATTCTTAGTTATTTTTTCGAGAAGTATATCAGATAGATAAAAGATTGACTCTCTCGCATGTGTAATCGCCTCTAACATTTTAGTGATGTACAGAGATGAGACAAATTTTAATCTTATTATTTAAGTGATAACATATAGCTATACTTAAAATTCAGAATGTCGATCTATATAATGATTAAAGATCATTAGTAATGGTAAGATACTTGAGTTTCATTATATTTGTCTTTATTGCCAAATGTGAGTTTCTGTGAGATAAATTTATTAAAGAGTAGATTTGTAAATTCAAGTCAGATGCTAGGAAAAGAGAAAATATTATAACTCATGATTCATACCACATGTGCAATAATCGACCATAAACGGTAATATAAGTAAAGATCTCAACTTAATATTGTTTGAGACTCTGAGGTGAAGTGAACCTCATGAAGCACCCTTATGACTCCTATCATTTATTCGAGACTTAATTTAACGTTTGCTATCTCAAAATATTGCCAAAGAATTATGAATGATATAGTTTAACGGGACATTCTAGAGAAGCAAGTTAAGTTAAAAGTTAAGAAAATCGTGAAAAGAGGAAGATCATTAGAGTATCACATGAATTTGTATTCACTGGTCGACTAATTATAATTTGTCTATGAGATAAAATATAATTGTGAATACAAAGTATAATTTCAAAAGAGATCGTGAGAGAAGACAAATATGATAAAATGGTCTATGGTACTATATTCTATAATTTACTATAAATTATTTTTTGTATAATTGAGATGTTATATATTCCTAACAAATGTATAGCATCAAGCTCTCGAAGTATGATGGTCACACGACCTATGTTTCTAAGTATGAATTATTACAGAGGATAAAAAGTTTGTTTACTTAAGTTTGTTGTGCTTCCTATTAAGTGCGAGTGGGAGATGTTGGATATTTGGGTTGGATTCGCCCATAATGAAAAACCTAACCCATAAATTTTTGGATAACTTCCAATTAACAGTTATTGAATTAATAGAAAAGATTACTTCTCACTCAGGGGAAGTTATATGCACAAAAAAGAAAAAAAAAAGAAAAAAGAAAAAAGAAATAGAATAGAAGATACTCTCTCTCTATAAACTCTCTGCAAACAAGAAAATAAAAGGAACTTAGACTGTGAAGATTAGTGAGTTTCCGTGTGTGATCCTCAACAGACCAATAATCTTATTTAAGAACTGATTTGCTGCCGCTAAGGAGAAATCCATCAATTTTTATTTTCTCCATCTTTCACACATGAAATTGTAGCAAAGCTAATATTATGAAGTATGACTAGTTCAAATTAATATTGAATTTGATTTCTTTTTTCCTTTTAGTTTAATCAAATTTCACATTAAGTTTATTTTTTTATTTATATTTTATAGCATTTACTTCCAAAAAGAGGGTTAGAAGATAAATAATGGATAAAGATTTGATGAAGTCGAATATTGCTTCTAGTTCTAAAATGAAGTTCAATATAGATTCTAACATTGAAAGACCAATTAATGGAGAAGAATTTGCTAAATTTGCTAGTACAATTTGAATGGTTAACCGAGATGTATTTCTTGTACCCATCAAGTGGCATGATGTAAAATGTAAGTTTGTATGGTCATATATTTTTATTTATTTATATTTCAACACTTGTTTATATTCTTCTAAAAAAATATTATGTTATATATAGATTTATATGGATGTGAATATGAATGAATTGGGTGTGAAAGATACCTTGATTCAAAGGTATAGTAGTCGAAACAACATTTTAGGATGCATGCAAAATTTAAGAAATATTCATCTGTGGAGGAGGTAAAGAAGAAGAAATCTAAGAATATTGTTATTCAAAGTAATTGAGATGCACTTTGTGATCATTTTGTATTACACCCAAAATTCAAAGGTGTGATGATCCTAAGGTGTGGGTAGGTTTAAGTCACCAAACACTTATAAAATCTAAACTATTAATATTAAACCTAAATCACATGCAATATCTATGTCCATCATACATTTTGTCATAATCAGTCATCATCAATCAATCATAGCTAATATCATTATTTATATCCATTCTCATAAATCAAATATCTAACTAAATCGTAAACCATATAATACTACAGAGTAGTCCATACAATGACTATCTATAATAATTATTATAATACAAGGAAATAATCAAAACAGTAAATGGATCAGTTTCTTAGAAGGAAGACTTAAGAGGTTTGATCCTCATTCTCTAAATCCTCAAATCTATCACCTGAAAAACATATTTAGAGAGAGATGAGCTTTCAACTTAGTGAACTATAAAATGCATTTATACATGAGGTTTCTTGAATAATGAAGAGTTAAATTTACATATAAACATAATATACATATACAGTGATACATATATCATAAGTCAATAACAATAGGGTTCATAAACAATGGAATCATTGTGCCTCAAAGAATGACATCAATCGAATCATATCATATATGATAAAATCATTAATTATAATATCCATTATAAGGCAGTAACACTCCCGTTATTTATAAATACATACTTGGTCGAGTATGATTCAAGGGCACAATAATCCCCTAGATGAATATATTAATAAACATAATCCTATGAACATAAAAATCACAAAGATTAAATTGAGTTCTAAGACTTTATTTTTTTATTTTTAAATTAATAAAAAAATAATTTGTGGTAGGAGTGAAAGCCAAACTAATCAAATCGAACTAAATTGATCAAATCAAACCGAAACTGATAGCTTCACAATTATTTAATTTGTTTTCAGTTTAAAAAATAGAATAAACTGATGATTTAATTTATTTTGTGGTTTGAACATTTTTTTCTCGATTTCAAAATCGAACCGAAGTTATATATATATATATACACACACACACACCCACACACACACCCACATACTTTTTTAATCTAACTTTAATTTAAAATTAAAAAAAAAAAATTATCATTCTTGAAAATTAATTAAAAATAAATAAAAAAGACTAATTTTTTTTTTAAAAAAAAAGATAAATTTTAAGTGTGTTAATTAATGAAATAATTTTTTTTTTATTGTACATTATACTATTTTTGAATTTTTTATGTATTTTTTTTTAATTTATAATAAAATAATTATAATTTATGAAAAAATATCTTATAGTTTGAATTTTTTTTAAATCAAATCGAATTAAATAAAACCAAATTGACATTTTGATTTTGATTTGATTTGAGAATTATTCACAGAATGCCAAATTAAATTGATGTTATAAAATAGGGTTTGGTGGCCCGGTTGGCTAGCGCGCTACTCTCATAATTTATAGTTACCTCTCAGGTCGAGAGTTCGAACCTCTTTCAACCGTTGTCTTTTCTTTTCTTTTTTTCTTTTTTTCATTTCATTCCAATTTCCATCGTAATCCTGTAATTCTTAAATATAATATATTACAAAATAAAATTCTATATTTAATAAATTTTATATTTAAAAATCAACTAGTTATGAACCATGCTTTGCAATAATATTATAATCCTTCTGATATACCTAAATTATTTTTTTAACCAGCATGGATTAAGAAATTATTTTAATTAAAATGTGATTCAGAAAATACAATATAAATACTCAAGTGTGTTAATTTTTATATAAAAAAAAAAATTAATAACTACTTAATTAAATTTTAAAAAGATACGGATATTTTTTATTTAAAAATACAAATATTACATTTTAATATTTACTCCAATAATAATATATTTCCTCATTTAAAATAGATCTATGTTCGATTTTCTATTTTTTTAATTAAAAATAAAAATATAAGAACGTCTTAATGATTTTTGTAATATACCTAATATAAAAATATAAAAAAAAAAATCAAGCTAACTAAATCAATTATTTAATGGCTAATATTTGACCTAAATTATATGTTAGAATATCTATTTTAAAAAAATCAATTAATTTTTTTTAATATTTTATTTTATTAACTATTTAATTCTTCAATTAGATTTTAGATTTGTCAAAAATAAAAACAAAACATGTATTTTAATAATTTTTAAAGATTAAATAGTAATTTATTATTTAAATTAATTAAAAAGTTAATGAAATGATTGAATAATTGACTAAATAAAATATTTATGAATATATTAATTTGATTTTCAAAGTACAAACTAAATAGTTGAATAAATAAAATAAAATATTATGAATATATTAATTTAATTTTAAAAATACAGACTATGATGGATAAAAAGTAAATAATAATTAACCAAATTAAAAAAAAATTGTGAAGGTTAGTATGTTTATACAATAAGTCAAGAATTGCCAATTAAGGTATTGTTGTTAAGAGTCATTAGTTTCACATATATCATTGAAGCATGAAATTATTAACCAAAAAAAAAAAAAAATTGAATCATGAAGCTAAGTTAGCTAACTAATATAAGGAGTCTTTAGGTTGGGTTGAGTTGAATATTAGCAACCCCAAGGACAAAGCAAGAAGACTTGACTTTTGATCTAAAGTTTATGGTTCCTTTCAAATTGAATTAGTTAGGTATATATATATATATATAGTAGCAGATATAGAAATAAAGACATGTTTGGCTTATCTTGCATGGAAATAAATACCTAAATTTAAGAGATTCTCTATTAAATATTTTTTTAAAATAATTAAATAAAATTTTACAATAATTTTAAAATTTATAAATAAAAGTATATACTGTTAAAACTAAATTATTTAAATAAGAATAATATAAAAATTTAAATTTCTTCTAAATTAAATAAAAATTAAAAATTTCATTCAAGAAAGTGAATTCTATATTCCTTATTTCCAAAGGAAATAAAATTTAGCCTGAAGAAAATAGTATCTAAAATTAAAAGGTCTCAAAAGTTTGAATTGTAGTGAAAATTAAATTTATAAAAAATAAAATAAAAGCATAATGTATCCTATCTTAATATAAGTCATATTATTTCAACAAATAGTAGATTAGGAAATTGAATGTACCTTATTTTGTGGCCTAACTATTGGAAAGGAGAAAAATAGAGAAATAGAGAAAAAAAGGGTTAGCTTAGCTAGGAGGCACTTACGTGAGTTACATCATCTTTTTCTTTTGTCAATTAATGTGATTAGATTGGTAAGTATTTTAGAAATGAATTTTATAAATAAGCACACTACTATTGAATTACTAATCTAATTATATTACTAGAATTTATATTTTTATAATATAAAAATTATAAAGCAAATATTCTTAATATATAAGTACAAAAATTAGAGTTTATATTTACTTACTAACTTATTAATCATGACTTTAATTTTGAGAATAAAAATAATTTTTTGTTAAAATTTTTATTTTTGATGTTTATTTGTCTGTGCTAGAGAAATTAATATGAAAAGAAATTTTGCTTTTATTGAATTTATACACTTATTTAATGTAAAAATTCAGTGTGTGAAACTCAATTCAAATTCACATACTTGAAAACAAAGTCTTGGAGTTTTGTTTGAAAATCTTTTTAATGTGGGAATTGAATCGGAATAGAATCCATTGAATGTTGAATCACAAAGCATGCCCTTGATTCCAATGAATTAAACAGGGGGTTAATTTGTATGCATTACATTTTCTTCCTATATGAAAACTTGAAGGAAAAAATGGAGAGAGAGAGAGGTTTTCTTTTCTTGAAGCTTTGGAGAGCATCTGTGAGAGGAGGATTAGGTGGAGAAAAATGATAACTAAAGATGGGACCAAAGTGGGACCTCCAATTACCTCGGTGGAGCAAAATAAGTCACAAGAAGTGGAAGCTGCAATATCAAGCAAAGCAAAACCTTCCAAAATTCTGAATCCCCACCCACCCTCTTTCCTCATAGTAAAGAAAAAAAAATGTAAAATAAAAATAAAAAAAATGACATCATCTTCTATATCTTCTTTGTTCTTTTATTTCCTTCTTTCACCTACTACTCTCACCCACCTCTTCAACTTGCACAAAACAAAAGAGCTCTTCATTTCTACTGTAAGTCACTCTCTCTCTCCTCCTCTCTCTCCCTCTCTGTCTTTCTTTTCCACTCCTTTTCCTTGAATTCATGGATTAATGTCAGCAACCAACAAGCTAAAAGGGTATAGAAACTAGAGTTTATGTCTCCAATCCTTTTAATTGCAAGTAATCAAAATCTACTCTTTGAAACAAACTCTGTTTTTACTCAATTTTATTCTGTTCTGCTGCACTCTTTCCTTCTCAAACATACTTTCTGTTTTCAATTCCTGACTTCTGTTTCATTCCTTTTGATCCTTCTAAATTTATTTAAGTTCTCATCATTATCCAAAAAAGATATATACAAGAATTGGGTCTTCCAAAGCATTATTCTTGATCAATTTTCTTCTGTTTGAGCTCTGTTTTCTTTCTTTGTAAGAGCTTTTCTTGCCAAATATAAACCAAACAGGATAAAGTTCTTGAAATTCCCTGAATCATCATATAAAATAATTTCCTTTCCTTCTGATGGATTCTTTCAATCGATCAACTGGGTTCCGGTATAACCCGAATTCAAACACAATGAGTGATGGTGATAGTGATTCTGAGGATTCAGGGATTCTTGAAATCTATGTTCATTATGCTAGGAATCTTCACAACATCTGTATCTATGATAATCAGGATGTGTATGCAAAATTTTCTCTTACTTATAACCCAGATGAGACTCACTCAACTAGAATTATCAATGGAGGTGGGAAGAACCCAGAATTCAATGAAAAATTAGTGATGAAAGTCACCAAACTCGACTCGGTTCTCAAATGTGAGATTTGGATGCTTAGTAGAGCAAGAAACTACATGGAAGATCAACTTTTGGGATTTGCTTTAGTCCCAATTTCACAAATTGTTGGCAAAGGAAAGGTGACTCATGATTATAGTCTTTCCTCTACTGATCTCTTTCATTCCCCTGCAGGCACTGTCAAGCTAACTCTGTCTTTAGATACTTCTTTACCTATAAACTCCCCTGCAGCTGCTAACTCTTCTATATCAGCTGAAGTTGTGTTGCTTGATGGGAAAATATCAGAAGTTATTCTTGATCCAGTCGAGTATTCGAGGATGGAATTTCCTGATATTAATGTTGTTAAAGAGAATCAACAAATGGTTTCTGAGTATTTTGATGGATTAGGTTCAAGGCCAGGCTCATTTCTTCATCTTGGTGCCTCTCCTAATCTTCCTATTGATTGTGAAATGACTATGAATTCCTCTGACGAAAATTTAAGAGATTCTACTTCTTCTCCTCAAAATTCAGGTTTCTTGAGCTCAACTACAACTAGTTTAAGTGATGACAGAAATTCCTCAGATTCAATTGAGAAAAAAGGACTTTTAGCTAGTCATTCAAACTCTCTTAACGTTTCAATCTCAACAGAGGCGAATCAGAGCTCGAGCACCTGCCCTGACACTCCTACCTCAAAGAAAGAGATTGAAATCAAAGATGAAAAAATCTCCAACTTTTCGAGGAAAGATGAGGAAGGAAACAAAGAAGGGACTATAAATTCAATTAAATTTGGTCAAGTATTTTCATCTCCATTAGGGAATATCAATCTTGAAGCAGAGCAATCTGCAATGCAACAACAAATAGTAGATATGTACATGAGAAGTATGCAACAATTTACTGAATCTTTAGCCAAAATGAAGCTTCCTATGGATCTTGACAAGCCAGAACATGAATTGATTCAAAGCCACAGCAATAAAGTAGAGCTTGAGAAGAAGACCAACAAAAAGGATGGATCAAGGGTGTTTTATGGAAGCAGGGCATTCTTCTAAATTATTTTAGCTTTGTTCTTGCAGGATGTGGAGTTTAATTTATTGAAACATTTGGGTTTCTCTCGGCTTCTTTTGTGATATTTATGACTGAAATTAGTTCCTTTTAGTATTGTTTTAACCTCCTTCCTTTGTTGATCATGATATGCACCATTTCTGCTAATATGTTTCATTAACATTCATAAATATATAGTTCTAGTTTTGTCATAATGTTCTTGAGTGGCTACAGAAGTTCTTGCTTTTCAAGTATTCTGGACATTTCCTATGTGCAATAATAAGTTTCTTGTGTTTTTTATTAAGAACTCTTGTTTTATTTGGAATTATAAATCTTTGCAGAACTTTAAAATCTTAATTTATATCTAATTTATGTATTTGCTACATCTCTTACAAGTAGTTTATATTCTCTCCTCCAATCTTCTATTTATATTATTTATTTTTTAAAATATTTTAGTGATTAATAATATAAACAATAATAAAATATATAATAAAATAAAAAATTCAAATTAGGTTTAAAAAACCATCCACATTATAAATATTTTAAAAAAAAAATACTAATAAAATCTAAAAATGCAGTTTCATTTATCTTAATAGAGTGTTTGGATAGAAAGATAAATGTTATAAATTACGTTTTAGGAGAAAGTTAATAGAGTGTTTGATAGAAAGATAAATGTTATAAATTATCTTTTAGGAGAAAGTTAAAAAATTTTATGATTTTTGAAATATTTAAATAAAAAAAATAAATTAAATTATTTTTAATATTTAACATAAATTTAAAAATAAAAAAAATTAACACTCAATTTTAATAAAATTATATTATTTTAACAAAATATTATTTTTTATATTTTTATCCACGCACCCTCTAAATCCCAATAGATCCAAATGAATTAAAACAACAAACTTCTTTTATTTATAAGAGAGATAATGATTGACAATTTGTTTGACATTAAGTATACATGTGCTTTTCAAAACTGTGATAAATCATTGATTTGACCTAATTTTCTAATTCTAGACGTTGTAGGGGCAAACTGCGAAAGCAACTTGCCATTGTTGCCAAACGGACCCTTATTCACATTATTGCATCGTACATAACAATATACCAAGAAAAATAATACTACAAATTTGTTGGTGAAGTTATAATCAATACATACAATTGAGGGCAACATCTAAGAAATTTCTAACAGATTTAGCTAATAATCAAAACTATAAATAAGCATTATTTTTCCTTTTTTTGTTACTTTTCCTCTGCTTGTGTTCCAAGTTAAATACAAAATTATACTTAATTAAGTTGAGTATATTATTATATTTAAATTAAGAGTTAATTAAAAAAATTATAAACTTTTATAAAATTATAATTTTCGCATGAACTTTTAATTTTAATAATTCGATATATATATTTTTAATTTTTGATAAATTTAATACGAAATTAAAATCCGACAGGATATCAAATATCAAAATTAATATGACACGTTGATATGATATTTTTTATTGTTAAATTAAATATGTATTTTGATCAGTTTAATTTGGTTTATTTGATTTTCTTTTGAAAAACATAAAACCGAATAGAAAAACTAAAATTTCATTAAAAAAAATAATTTAATCGAAGTGAAATAAAAAAAAAAGTCAAACTAGTCAATTTAAATTTGACTCGGTTTGATTTAATTTTATTACTTCGATTTATAATTTCCTAGTTAAATGCTGATGTAGTAAAAATAATAATAATAAATGTCACATCAATTTCATCACAAGACATCTGATTGGATTCAAGTTTCGTATTAAATTTGTTAAAAATTAAAAATATATGTATTAAATTGTCAAAATTAAAAATTTGAGTGAAAATTATAATTTCATGAAAAATTTATTTATTTTAATTAATTCTTAAATTAATTAAGTTGAAAAATGAGTGAATGTATTTTATTTTGATAAATAATTATATTTTAATTGAAATTTGAATTCAAAATTTCATAATACTGAAAGTAATTAAGGGTTTCAACTTCAACTCGAATTCGAAACCTAGAATGCTAATTTTGGTTAAATTTATAATTATAATAAATCTTTTAAATTTTCTCAATAACATATACAGTATTTATTGTGTATATCACGTGATATATTCATGCAGTTGATATTTGAAGTGTCACTTTGCTTGGTAGAGAATGGAAGATATGAATTCAACAAGCCATGATTAAAGGCTGGAAAGCATGCCCAAATTTGCTGTTGAATCCACTCAATTTTCTGCTGGATATCATTGTAATGATGGTGGGGTAGATTTAGGCTATTTTTTAACCTTATTTTTTTATTTTTTTTTATCATTTTTTAAATAAATGATGTGATTTATAATATTAAAAATTAAAATAAAAAATAATTTACAAAAGAATTATTTAATAGAGTTAAATTTGAAATTTTGATTTTAAATTTTATATTTTAAATTTATAACTTGAAATATATAAATTTATAAATTTTTTATTTGAATAATATATAAAATTTTAAATTTTAAATTTTAAATTTAAAACAAAATAGAAATTTTAAATTAAAAATAAAGATAATAGATTTGAAAAATTAGGTAAAATAATATTTAAAATATTAAATTTTTAAAGGGTTAGATGTTACTCAATATTTGAATTAAATTTAAATTTAATTAATTTTAATGATTCAAATAAAATATTTACTCCAAATTCAAATTAAATATTTAAATGATTGTCGTTTAAACTGACTATAAAATTTTTTTGATATGAATTTATAATCTATTTGAATAATAAGAATTTAGACCATAAATTTGAATATAGGCCAAATTTTTTATTTAAATTATTAAAATCAAATGAATTTGATTCAAATTTTTAGTGAAATTTAACACTTTAAAAATTTAATATTTTAAATATTTTTTTATTAGTTATTTCACATTTATTATCTTAGTTTTTAACTTAAATTTTCTATTTTATTTAAATTTAAAATTTAAAATTTTTTATTTTTTATTCTATCCAGATAAAAAATTTATAAATTTATAAATTTAACATTATAAATTTAAAATATAAAATTTTAAATTTAAATTTACACATCCAAATAGAATTTAATATGCAGCAGTAGCATATAAACAATGTTACTACTCTATCTAGTTAACAATTGTCTAGTTAAGTGGGTTAACACAGTTAATCTTTTATTGAATAACATAATAAATCTGATATTAAATTTAATTTCATTTGAATCTTTTTTACGTATATGTTCTATAATTATTTAAAAGAAAAAAATGATTTGAAATTAAATTAATAGCATAGTAATTGAATATTTATAATACGTTGGTAAAAATTTGAATTACTTAAGTGCACATACATATTTAATCTAATAATAAATATATAATTTAATTCAAATAAAAAAAGTTCAAATTCAAATTCCTTATTCTAATTCTAAAAAAATATATCAATGAAATAACCCTTTACTTAAAAAAATATTAATAATCTTAATTATGAAAATATTAATTATTAAAATATTTTTATAAAATAAGTGATATGATTCATAAAAAATTATAAAATTGACATATAAAAAAATAAATGATATGAATTACTGTAATAAAACAGTCACAATAATTTGGAAAAATGCATTTAATAAACATGTTTATTATAAATAGATTTAATACCTGTTTGACACAGCTTTTTTTTATTATGAAATTGATTTTGACTTAGTTTATAATATTTGATAAATATTAAAATTAATAAAAGTAATTATCTGGATAGATAAAATTCAACTATTTAGATAAGTTAGAAATTGAAAATTTTCAAAATAGCTAAATTTTATATTAAAAGCGTAGTTAATTTTAAAAAATTAATGGATAAAAATATCATTCACTTTGCTAACAATAACAAATTTACCTATTATAAAAGAACACTTACTTTTTAAATTAATTATTTTAGATTATATTTTACTAAATACAAACATACAATTAATTATTTTTAAAAATACTATTTTTAGAAATAAAATTTTTCTCTATATAAAAAATTATTTTTATAATCTATGCCAAACTAAATTTTAATAATTTAAAATAATCATCATCAATAGATATATGTCTATTATCGGTGATCATATTTACTTTTAAATACTTAGTTTTGATTTATTGGTAAAATTAATTTTAATAAAAAATAATTTTGTAAAATATTATTTTATTCTAGATTAATTTTACTAAATACAATTAAATTTTATTATATCCTAAAAAGTTTTCATATTTTAAAAATTTTCATATTTTCTCTTTTGCATTAATAGGGAGTAAATATTACCTTAAGAAAAGTTAAATTTATATACACACCTCATGATCTATCCATCCAATCCATCCGCCTAACATATAATATGATATAACGACCCGATCCAATATTAATTAGGAAAAATAATTAGGAAAAAGTATAGATAAATATTTTGTGGATTTACATTTTTAGTATGTAATATTTTTTTATGATAATTCGAAGTTTTTGAAATTTTTTATGATAATAATGATTCTAGTATTTGGAGTATGTGAAATTTTTTGTGATAATTCAAAATCTATGAAATTTTTTATGATAATTCAGAGCCTATATGTCACACCCCAACTCTAGTGGTACGATGGACTTAGGGTAAGGGTAGGTTTAAGACCACCATAAACCCGTAAAACTCACATATCCTGGATCTCATATACAATTATATCAAGTACAATATCATATAATATCATTTTCATAATCCATATAAGCATAATTCATTTTTTTACTATATCATTTCATAATTTCCTCTTGTTCCTTACTGATCAAAAGATGTATCCCACATCACTAAGAAACAAGAGTACCCAAAAGGTAACAATTCATACATCATATATATTAGCATTCTCAAATGACTAACTACGGAGCTCTAGAGTATATTCTCAATACATATTGTATCATAGTACCATTTAATGAATATACATAATCAAATTTCAAAATAATTACAATGAAAACTTCTTGGAAGAATGAGTCAAGAAGCTTAATCTTCTCTACTAACTTCCTCACGAGCTACATTATTACCTGAAATCCACAGAAGAGGAGTGAGCTTTCAACTCAGTAAGATATGAACAACATAAATCAAGAATCTGAATATCAAATCATAATCAGGTACATATATTTATATATATGGGTATGAAAGAATCTCAAGCTTTTACTTGAAAGAACATGAGTGATTATAATAATTAATACTATCAAATCATATCACAAATCGAATCATGATTCTTATTTAGAATATAAAATGCCCATAAAGAATGACATTATCAAATCTCATATGACAGAACTGATCTCATATCATGACATACGTATCAGTAGCCTTGCTACCTTAACGTGAACGGATGCTTGGTCAGGCATACGCCTAGAGCTTGTGGTTCGCTCTAGGTGGAACACTGATAAAAACCCTATCAGCTGGGCTCCCAAAGTGCACGATGGACCAATGAATTTACTCTTATTGGGAAGAGCGTTCTATCCATAGGGTCATGTGGTTTCAATCTCACAAGAAACATATTGGTCACAAGACTATCAACATATATCATCATTCAAATCGATTTTAACTAGTAAGAAGCATATGAACTTCATCCAAGAAGGTTGATCAAGTCATATATATATATATATA
>CANXYC011549128.1:0-20057 GCA_948193065.1 Aleurites moluccanus | reverse complement strand
CGAACCATATGCAGCAAAAATGGTGGTTTGGCTGAAATTTTGTTAAGGAAGAAGATGACAAATTGTTATATTTATCCATATACAAAAGGTATGATTCAATGGTTTAGGTTTCATGGTAGTTTTGGTGAATCCTAGTCATCCGACCATCCATTCTTCTTACTTTCATACTATTGGTTCATCTAAAGTCAACCAAGATGAATATCACATGCTTTTAACACACCAAATCATAAACCAAAAGCAATAATCCCATACTTTGAGCTTAGGATAGCAAATTTGCAACCTACTCATCTAACCATCCAATTTTTCATCATTTGCTCCAACGGTTAGATTTAATCAAGCCTAAACTAATACCATAAGGTTGCACACACTCAATAATTCCATATTATAAAGGAAATGATCAAAATACCCTTAGTGCAACCGAAACACTGAAATCGAGCAATGTGCCGATAAAAATTTTTCAACCGGGATTATTTCTCTAACTAATACTCGAATCAATTAAATAATGTCATTTTCAAGTCTTTAAATTCTTTTCTCTCTTTAAATATGATATTATATCCATAAAATTCCGACGGCGAAAAATGACCATTTTGCCCCCAGTTCACCAAAATTTTAAAATTTTTCGATTAAGTCCTAGCAGCCTCTGGACTACTTCTATGCCTAAAACTAATTCAAATAACATATATAATCATCAATTTCATGCATAAATACATATTAACAATACAAAAATAAAGAAAAAATTTCCCCCTCTATTGCCCCTCTAATGGTTTGGGTTAGCTTTTGGTTGAGGTGTTACACCGGGAGTGTTTCCAATACCGACGATTTTCGAAAAAGTATTTTATTTGCATTCTAATTGTATCTCTAAAATTATTTCTCATCATTTCAATACTTTCAAACCATAAATTGAGAATTAAATCATACATATAAGATAAGACTTTATAGGGTATTACAGACCTATAAATCGAATAAAAGCTATGTTGCCACTACTTTATGAAGCAACCAATATGTACAAATTAAGGAGAATAAATAATCCTTTAAGATGGGAAGTCATTCAAGTGCCTAGCAACCAATAAGAAGGGTAAGTTCGCTTATATCTCATATTTGTTAAAAATTTCGATTATATTCCAACTCATTTCGACTTTGTCGCGACCCACTTTTGGTCCGTGACGATCCTAGGGCACGGGTAGACTTAAGGTCATCGGAAACCCGTAGAACCCATAAAAAATCCATTTATTAATCATTCATTCAATATTATCTCATTTATCAATGCTTAAATTCCATTTGTTACTTATAAATTTTATATAAAATTTGCTAGAGTCCCCTTTGTAATTTTAACCTTAATCCCGACCTAAAACCGGGTCTCTAAAAAATTACACAACCTGCACTAAAAATTATTTTACACTCCTAATAATTTGCCAACCTTATACCCTCAACTTCACAGTTCAACAGTCATACATAGCACTTCTAAATCTTTTTCAAAACATAAAAATTTCATTTTATGAATTACCTCTGTCACTGTCTTTATCACTTTATTATAATTGACATTTTCAATCATTAAGCATTATACATTACATTTTAAATATCATTGTAACAATAAATATTTCACTGTTCATACATCATTAAAATACTCAATCATCTAATTATACATAGTACTATGGAGTTCTAAGAATTGTCACTAATGAAAAACAAATACAATTCTACCTCGATGTACTTGACATCCTAAGTCGGAAAAGAAATTGACTTGGAATCAGCTTCCTTTAACACATCCCTGTAAAAATTATAAACCACTAATTTGGTGAGTATAAAATACTCAG
Organism: Aleurites moluccanus; assembly: GCA_948193065.1. Taxonomy (NCBI): domain Eukaryota; kingdom Viridiplantae; phylum Streptophyta; class Magnoliopsida; order Malpighiales; family Euphorbiaceae; genus Aleurites; species Aleurites moluccanus. Next base: position 18,246 of record CANXYC011549128.1, on the reverse strand, counting down.
TGAGTATGCATACATCATTATATATGAGATATAAGCATATGATAATAAAAGATATTAACGGTAAGTAATAAGATATAAGTTTGGAATCAATGATAAGGTAAACAATACTCGTATCATATAGATAAGACAGATAAAGGCATAGACCATATGTAAACATACAGTCTCCAGTAGTATCAGTATAGACTATATGCGAACATATAGTCTCCAGTAATATTAGTATCACATCAGTATCAGTAGCATAAGGCTAATCAAACCCTATAGCTAGGACCATAACCCCTCCCAACTAGGGCATCAGTAATCAATGTGCACATTACCGACAATATTTTTTCACTACCTTGTCAGAGCGGTAGCTCTTTCAAATTCATATGTAAATAGGCCAATGAAAATCAATAACAATACCAAGTATGCATTAAGAACATTTCGGTATAATGGCTTTCAATACACGGGTTTACTTATCAATTAGTATACAAAAAGCATTTCAATATTAATAGCAATCAATGAATATGGATAAATTTCAATCTTTAGGAAGATCAAAGAATGATCAATAATAACAAGTAGCATTTAATCAATAAAGAAACATACTCATTGGGTTAACAAATCAAATCATAAGTATGCATAATGATGTATATATTACTCACCTTAGCTTATGACTTGAACATTTCCCTTTTCCTTTATCCTTGATTCTTTGCCTTATCTCTTATGGTACCCATCATATTTCTTATTTATTATTGACTCCACATATCTAATTAATTTACATTTAGATACTATTTAACATAAAATTATATTACTTAGACTTATATTTAAGAAAATTCCTCAAATTTTCAAGTTACTAGGATTTTGCCTATAAACAACCTTACTGGCAGCCCGTGTTTTATTACTCATATCTCTCTCTACATTAACCAATTGTTTCAATTATTATTCCTAATTAAATTAGACATACTAATATTTAACATATCCAAAATTCACTTTATTTCCATTACTACACAATTTATAGTGTTAATTTATTAATTTAAACTTAAGCTTATAAATAGCCCTACTACCCTGCATTCTGCCTGAAATCCTATTCTGGCAGATTCTGTTCTTTTTCTAATAACTCAATCAATACTTAACTAATTACTGTAATTCCTTTTCCTATTGAAAATAGACACATAAAATTATAACATATACAAATTTCAGAATTTTTGGATTACTAAACAATTATTGGTGAATTTCCAAAATTAAATTACTGCCTTGAAATTTCTATCCAGATATGCCCTGTTTCTATGTCTATAATTAATTATGTACTCATCCAATTATAAATCCATTTTACAGAAATTTATATAACATATAATGAAAATTTTTTATTTTTAAAACTTTCTCTAATTCAAAATTGAAGGTCCTCAAAATTAATAGAATTCTGTAACCTATGTTCTCTTAAATAGTTATTTCGGGTAGACTACACTTATGACCAAATATCTCATAAAGAAAAATTCTAATTGTAAAAACCTTTTATATGATTATATATAAGACATAAATGAACACTTTTCATGTTAAACACATCTTCTAATTCTATCTCTATCATTATGTACAATAAAAATACAGTAGTATTTTCTAGAAAATCTAATTTCAGGTCAGTCATAGTTTTTATTCAATAACTCTTTTTTCACTTCGAATTTTAAAATTTCCTTTTATAAAAATCTAATTAACATATTTATATACAACTTTCATGTTTTAACCATCCTCAAACTCAGTCATTTAGATTTCGGAATAATATCCATAAGTTACTACCATCAAACAGATTCCAGAAACTATATAAACCCTAACTCATTCTTAATATTTTTAGCTTAATTACATCAATTATTTGCCAAATCATGCTATAGAACTCTTAAAAAAATTACAAATGATAATTTTAGAATCATTATCTCAAATCAAAATACTTGAATTTCATCTTCTTTTTACTCCTACAATTGATTTGAACTTCAAGTTCCATCAATTTCTTTCACAAGCTTTCTTCTTCCATCAATTTTCTATCTTCTTTTGGTTGATTTCTTTGGAAGGAAATAGAAAATATTTGATTGCTCTATTCTACTTATGGTTTGTCCATTCACTCCCTTTAGCTAGCTAGTCTTTTTTTTTTTTCCATACACCAAAACCAACTTGAATTTAATGAAGAAAATGGAAAATTCTAGACTTGCCACATGTTTACTTCCTATTGGTATAAAAGAAAAAATCACTTAATAATAATAAAAAAATAACCTTTTAAAGCATCATGGCCGGACACCCCTTTTGATTTCTCTAGAATTTTTGTTTGATTCAATTGGTGGGTCTCACATCCTTGTTTAATTATATTTTTGGCCCAAAATTTTTTTTATTTGTATTTTTTACCCCAAAACTTTCTGTAATTTATTCTGTCTATTCTGTTTAGATTCAACCTCAAGTGTGGGGAATGAAAAACATTATTTTAAGTTGTTCTATTCTTTAAAAATAGTTCTGGGTCATTTATGAATCCCAAACAGTGGATTTCCAAAATTGCCCCAAAGTTACCTTTATTTACAATTTTGCCATTACTCTTATTTTTAGTGTTCCAAAATATTTTTCAACTCTTTATTTTCACCATAATTTCAAATAAAATTAACTTTTTTAATCCCCCAAGTTTGGGTCAGAAATTCTTAAATTAGCCGGACTGCTATTTTCCTAGCAGTGTTCTCGACACGACGATTTCCGAAAAAGTATTTCATTTGCATTCTAACTGTGTTTCTAAAATTATTTCCCATCATTTCAATACTTTTAAACCATAAAATGAGAATTAATTTAGACATACAAGATGGGGCTTCCTAGGGTATTACAGACTTGGTTTCAGAAGTTACAATTGTGGAGTTTTCGTTATCAAGTGGATACAATGCATGATTTTCAAAATGGATTTGAACCTAATCAAACAAGAAGATATGCAAGATTACATGCAGTAATTCCTTTCTGAAGCAACTAGGTGGGCTAAAGAAAATTCACGACAAAAAATATTATACGAAGAGATGCTAGAAGCACAAATGGCAGTAGATGAAAGTGATAAAAAACAAACTTAGTTTTGATTGACTGTAAATATTAACTGATTGAGTTTATTAGATGTAAATATGATGTATACATTTATACATGTATATTAGTCAAAATTAAGATTACAAAATGGAAATATATTTTTGAATGTTAGTCGAAAGTAGTCGCAATAGAATGAAAGGTAGTTTCAAATATATTTACAAATTCAGTCAAACTTTATTCTAATTATAGTCGAAACTAAGTCGAAACAAATTAAAAAAATTAAATAATGCTAATAATAACAAAGTCATGATACTTAAACACTATATAACTAAACTTTAGTTGAATTATACACAGTATAAGATAGTGATACCGACTAAATTCAGTCAAAATTTATTCAAATTATAGTTGAAACTAAGTCGAATCACATTAAAAAATTTAAATAATGTTAATAATAACTAAGTCAAGATACTTAACACAATATAACTTAATTTTAGTTTAATTATGCATGCATAGTATAATATAGTGATACATAATAAATTCAGTCAAAATTTAGTCGAATTATGGTCAAAACTTAGTAGAAAAACATTTAAAAATTAAAGTTAGTTGGAAACATTAATAATAACTAAAATAATATACTTAAACAAAATAAAACTTCATTTTAGTCGAATTATGTTAACACAATATAAAATAGTAATAAAGTATCAATTCATTCGGAATTGAGTTGAAATATAGTCAAAAGTTAGTCAAAAACACATTAAAAATGTAAAATTAGTAGTTCAGCATTAAGATTAACTAACGCAATATACCTAAACACAATAAATAGTCCAAATGAAGCAATTTATTATTGAAATATTAGTATAATTCAAATTAAGAACAAATACTATATAAATGGTTATAAATGAGTAAGCATTATTATTCATGAGTTATCAACTGCATGCAAAGAAATTGAATTTTTGCATTGTCCTCCTATTAGGACCCTTCTGTAAATATCGTGAGTATGTCCTCAATGTTGCATCCTCTCCAACTGATAGTTTCTATTTCTTACGATGCCTACCATACTGCCTCTTAGTTATTGGGGGGTAATAATGTAGCATTGGCCTCCATTTCTCATAAATCTCAGTCCTATTGATTACCATCCGGTATTATAACTCCTGTATAAGTATTTTCCCATATTTCATTTATGTAATATAAATGGTATAATGATTCTATCCCGACTTCAATATGTCTTGTACCTACAATTACACGAGAACATAGATATTGATGAAAATTAAACTCTATACAATTGCATGTCCATTTGTTTAGATCAATAACTGCCTCTTTAATTTCACCACCTCTCACTTTGAATGTGTTGTTGTTAGATGGATCGACTATAAAAGTTCATGAATCTTTATGTCAGACAAAAACTTCTTTCTTTATTGCCAGAGTCAAATAATGCAGATTCTTTTTAGCTTCCTCATGGCACTCGTAATGCCATCTTTATAAGACATCCCTCATATGATCTACAAAGGATGTTACAGGAAGTTCTCGTGCTTCTATAATAATACATCCATGCTTTCTGCGATACTTGTTGTCATTATGTTGTACCTTTGACTATCTTGGAATACTCGAGCCCATCTTGGAATACCAATTTCATCAAGATATTTGCCAATAGCAGGATATTGAGTATAAAGGTTTTCCCAATAGTCATTCCACTGAGATATCTGATATTCTTTTACAGCCAGAGAAATAAATTGTTTACTTTATCATTCTTAAATTTTGCTTTTATGTTCTGCGACAAATGGAAGATGCATGTATAATGATATGAGTCGGAATACACCATTTCTACAACTTTCTCTATGATGCAATGTCTATCTAAGAAAAAAGCAGGATTTACAATATCACCTAAGGCAATTTGTAATTTGAAAATAAATCAACTCCATGACTCGTCAGTCTTTACATCTCCAACACAAATAATAATCAATTTTTTTTCCATTACTATCCAAGCCATTTGTAATGAACATCACTCCTAAATATTTTCCTTTCAAGAAAGCTACATCAATGACAATAACTTGTTTAATACATGTTTGAAAACCTTGAATATAAGCACTCATTGCCATACAAATGTAATACCCTAGAAAGTCCTAACTCATTTTCATGATAAAGTTCTCAATATATAGATTAAAATCATTGAAATGACCAATGATATTTTTGAAAACTCAGTTAGAGAGAAATCAAGAAATTTTTTTGGAAATTGTCGGTACCTATATCGCTGCCGCAAAAATAGTGGTACGGTCGACGAATGAATTTCTGAATTTAGATTAAGGGTAAATGATAATGTATATTCATGTGTGAACACAGTAAAAAGAAAAATGAGAAAAATATTAAAGAACACTGATAAAGTGAGTAATGGTAAAATCATAAATAAAGGGTACTTTCGGTGAATAGTAAAAATTCGGCAGTTTGAGTTTCAGAACGACTCTAAAACTATTTTTTATTAACTAATAATTATAAAAATAAGATGTTTAAATATTCACTTTGAATTCCAATTCTTGACGGAATTATCGAAATAAATTACAGAGCGAAAAAGGACCAAAAGCAAATTTTGAAAAGTTGGAGGACTAAAAGGGTAATTTGTCAATTTTGTCTTACTATAAAAGTAAGACTTAGAAATTTTTTTGGCTGAATTTTTGTTCTTCCACCCGTAACCATTTTTCTTTCTTTCCATTTGATTTCTTCCTTTGATTTGTGAAAGGAAGTTGTTAAAAACAAAAAACTAAAACCATACAAACCTAAATCTATCAAAATTAACCATAGAAATTCAAGAACAAAGGAAGAGAAATTTCGGCCACTTTGAGATAATTTGAATAAAATGTTTATTTGTTAGTTTTTATGGTCTAATTAGGTTAATTTGATGGTAATAGGATTGGATAAATGGTTTAATTGCATCAATTGATGTATTAAACAATTTTCCCCAATTTTCAAACCCTAAAGTGAAGTTGTAAGATTGAAATTTAAGTATATGAATTAGGATGTGTAAATTGGCTATAGAATAAGTTAATTGGGTATTAATTGGTGTTTAATTAATGTTCGTATTGTTGTAGAAAATTCTATCAGAGAAAATCGCCGATTTTGGCCTAATCCGAGAATTTGAGGAACTGAGTAGCAAATCTATTTTGCTTGGTGATTTGGAGTGTTAGGTGAGTCTTCTATGCATCAAATTACTTTCCTAAATTGATAAAATACTATTTGGAATCCAATTGTGAAAAATGTCTTTTGGCCGAACCTAATTAGGGCAAAATGCCTAATTTTTATGCTTGGTTTTTAGCTTGTGTTTCCTTGCCTATTTGATTCAATTATTGAAGATTATTGAGTTGTGGTTATTGCCTATAAATTGCTTTCCATGTGTATGTTTATTGATAATTGGGGCAATGTCAATATTGCACCAAAACCATACCGAAAAATCCGTAGGCCAACCATTTGAATGCCACCGTCGCCAATGATAATGGCATGCCAATTGCGTTAACTTTTTGGCTGCAAATGACCAAATTATGTTTGTTTCCATTTTTGGTCGTTAGACTTTTGGTCATCATTTGATCAATTATTATTGATGTCTTATTGACTTTATGCTCATTAAATTGATTCTAATGAGTTATTGATACTTGTCTTGCCGTTGATTCTATTAATTCTATGGATTGATTGATATTGAGCTTGTTGAGATGGAGGATACCATTGTTGCATAATGGTATCCATTGATAAATTTTTTTCTTATATTGATCTTAATGTGGCATGATAGATCTACCGATCCAACAGGGTAGTGGGAAAATACTGTCGGCCTTGTGCACATTGTATTATTGGTGCCCTATCTAGGAAGGGTTATGGTCCTGGCCATAAGACCTGATCAGTCTTATGTTTACTGATATTGATATACCGGAGACTGTATGTTCACATATAGTCCATATTGATGCCACTGGAGATTGTATAATTTCATACAATCCATCCCTTTATCTGTGTTTCCTTATTGTACCGAGCCTATGATATCTTTATTGGCCTTTTCTGGCACTTTCTGTCACTATTTTCTATAAATTATTTATATCGAGCTTTTAATATCATTGAATCTTCTGTTAACCTTATATTTATTGGCGATGCATATAGATTCACTGAGTATCTTATATACTCACTCTTTGCTTGTTTACCCATTTCAGGAGAGGAGTAGATTGCACAATCCTATCGTCTGTTATCCGAGGATTTCTACTTGTTGTCATTGATGTATATATATATATATATTGTATTTTGGTATTTTGATGTTCATATTCTAGCTGCTCCATGGGGTATGTATGGATTAGCTAGGATATGAACAGTTATATATACGTGATGATGATATTTTATTAGATGTGTGATCATATGATAGGTTATATTAACTGTTACAGCCAATAGCACTAGATGACAAAATGAATTACAGACTAGCAGAATGGATGGTGGCTAACTAAAATGAATAATATATTGTGGTTTATAGATTGTGCATGTGATACTGGGTTCTACGGGTGTCGGTTGCCATTGGCATCTCCCGTGCCCTAGGACCATCGTGATCCGAAAATGGATCGCGACAAAAAAAATATATATATACTTGAAATGGTTGTCAGCAATGAATGTAACAGTAATAGGGTTTGTTTTCTCCAACGTGTATGCTGTAATACCTTAGAAAAAAAAGTTTACCATATTTTATGATTAAAGATCTCAGTATATGGTTTGAAATTATCGAAATGACTAAAAATAATTTTAAAAACTCAGTTAGAGCGAAAACGAAAAACTTTTTCAGAAATTATCGGTGTCGATATCGCTGCCGCAAGAATAGCAATCCGGTCGACAGATGAATTTCTGATTCTGACTAAGAGGTAAATGATTATGTATATGCATGTGTAAATACAGTAAAAAGAAAGAGGTGAAAAATATTTAAGAACACTAATAAAGTAAGTAATGGCAAAGCCATAAATAAATGGAACTTTAGGGGGTATAGTGGAATTTGGACTGTCTGAGTTTCAGAACGGCTCTGAAATTATTTTATTTAAAAAGTATAAATAAAATTAAGATGTTTGACTATTTACTTTGAAATCGAAATCCCGACGAAATTGTCAGAATAAATTACAGAAGGAAATGTGACAAAAGTACAATTTAAGAAAGTTTAAGGACCAAAGTGAAATTTACCAAATGTGACTTACTATATAAGCCACACTTAGAATTTTTTTGGCCATTTCTTCTTCTTCCTTTGTCTGAAATTTGCTGTTCTATTTCCATTGATTTTTCTTCGATTTTGCTAAGGAAAATCCATGGAAACTTGAAATAAGTTACATATTCTTCATCCTCTATCCATTTGTAACCATAGAAATCAAGAAAATTTCAAGAACAAACAACTAAGGGATTTCGGCCAAAGCATCAATTTGAGGTAAATTATTGCTTTGTTTGATTTTATAGTTGATTTAGGGTTATTAGATGTTAGTAAAATTGGGTAATGTGTTTAATTGCATCAATTGATGCATATAGTATTTTTGCCCAATTTTCAAACCTTAAACCTAAATTGTATGATTTGATTTTGTGAAATTGGATTAGTATGTATAAATTGAGTATAGAATAAGTTAATTGGAAGTTAATTGATGAGTATTTTATGGTTGAATTGTTATAGAAAATCATTTGGAGGAAAATTACTCATTTTGCCTACTTTGAGGAAAATTGAAGGAATTGGTGGCAAACCAATTTTGCTAGCCTATTTAGAGTACTAGGTGAGTCTTTTATGCATCAAATTACATGCCTAATGTGTTAGAATGTCAATTGGAATTCATTCACAAAAAGGCCATTTTGGCCAAACCCTAATGTGGCAAATTGCCTTCGATTTTGCTTCATTTTGGCTTGTTTTTCCTAAGCCAATTTGATCCATTTAGTGATGTTTATTGATGTGTATATAATGCCTATGGAATTTCTTACAATGTGTGTTGTTATTGATATTTGGGATAATGACAATGTTACACCAAAACCTTGCCAAAATGTAATTTTATTGTTTCATATAATGTGTTCGATAAAATGTCTAGCTCAAAAATCCATAGGCCAACCATTTGAATGCCATCGTCACCAGCGACAATGGCATGCCAATTGCGTCAACTTTTTATCCGTAAATGATCAACTTATTTTTTTATCCCATTGTTGGTTGCTAGACCTTTGGTCATTGCACAATTAATTGTTATTAATATCCTATTGAATATATTGCTCATTGAATTGCTTGATGATGAGTTATTGATACTTGGTGATGCCATTATTGTGAAATGATATCTATTGATGCGTTTATTGATTCTATTGATTCCGATGTGAATTGACAGAGTTGCCGCCCCGACAGGGTAGTGAGTACATATTGTTGGCATTGTGCACAATGTATTGTTATTATGCCCTAGCTGGGAAGGGTTATCAGTCCTGGTCATAAGACTTGATCCGTCTTATGTTTATTGCTATGAGTTTGATTATGAATTTTACACATATTTTATGCGTTTTATGGCTCTATATCTGTCTTATCTATCTTATCCATGTGATATATTCTCCATTGATGTGATTGTTGACTTACAATCATATTCTATACTTGATTTAGTATCCAGAGATTTTGAGCAGATTGATTCATTTATTTCAAATGCCTATTGTTAATTGATATTCCATTATCTATTTATTGGTCGATGCATATTAGATTCATTGAGTATCATATATACTCAACCTTTCACTGTTTCCCATCTCCAGGTACAAAGTAGGAGGCAGATTCCTGGCTTTGTTCCTCTAAGGAATTCTATGGTCTGATAAAGACAGTGTAATTAATTTAAACAGTGTATCTTTTATATGTGTACTAGAGGCTCCATGTGTATTGTATAATAGTATAGACAGATTGTATATATAAGTGTATGACATATTTTGGAGTATAAATGTATATGTGTATATGATTATGGTAATTATAGAAAGTAATAGAATGAATGAGAGAGTAACAAAATGAATAGCGCTTATGTAGGTATATGACTATAGATTGATATGTATAGTATGAGATTGTATAGATGCGATGATAGGTTCTACGGGTGTCGGTCGCCTCTGGCATCTCTCACACCCTAGGACCGTTGTGGCCCGTGAGATCGGGTCGTGATAGAAGTGGTAGTAGAGCTCTGGGTTATAGATATCAGAGCACTAGGTTACAGATATCAGAGCTCTGGGTTATAGATATCAGAGCATAGTTTATAGATGAATAGTGAATAGGTTACAGAGGAATAGTAACTAAGTACAGAATGGGTAGAGTTAAGTGAAGCATGGAGCATAGGAATTCTTGTATCATCTTTTGTTTTATTCGTCGAGTATGTAAGAGTATTCTGCGCTTCTGTAATGTACTGAGTATATTGTTCTATTTTCTAACAGTTTATAGAGATGTCTGACGATGGAGATAGAGATACTAGAGAGGCAGAGGTAACCTCTAATGAGTCTCTGGTCAGAGAATTTTCTGTTTCTGAGTGACCGTCTAGATCTCGACGAACTACAAAGGAGATAGAGAGGAATGGTGACCCCTGGAGGATAGAGATGATGAAGGGAATGATGGATTTGCATAGGGAACTAGCAGATTTGAGGCAGGAACGATAGAATATACCGCCACCTCCAGTGCCAGCAGCAGTGTCAACTCCTATTGCACCTGCTGTAGTACCTATTGCTCCAGCTCCTATACAACTAGCTGTGGTTCTTGGAGAGTCTGTTGTGTAGGGAGCCCGCTGAGTTATTGATGAGGGCGGAGTTTCTATGTTTAGCTTTTTGAAGCTAAATTCGCCAGAGTTCAAAGGTGACAGAGGCGATAAGCCTAACGATTTTCTTGAGCAGGTTGAGAAGGTAGTTAGGAGACTACCTTGTTCTGATATTAGAGCAATTGAGCTAGTTGGGTTATTGCTAAAGGGGAAAGCCTGGACATCATTTTCTTGTAGGATGGAGCCCAGATTGTATGGTAATCATCCTCCTACTTGGGTCGAGTTTAGACAGAGGCTGATTGATGAGTTCCTGACAAAAGGGGTAAAGACCAGGAATTTGATACAGTTTGAGCAGCATAAGCAGGGCAGTAGGTCAGTTAAGGAGTATGTTGAGGAGTTTATCAGATTGAGCAGATGTAATACCCAGATTGCTCCTATTGAGGCAGATTTGATTAGCCAGTTCAGGAGGGGTTTGCATGCCTCATTGCATAATGCCCTACTGGCTACTGAGTTCACATCTCTAACTACCATCATTGATAAAGCTAATCAGATGGAAGAGAAATAAAAGTCAGAGAAAGAGAAGAGGGATCAAAAGAGGAATGGAGGACCCGAATCACAAGGTAGGAGGGGAGAGCAGCTCCCAGCCATGACTGATTGAGCCAGTACCCAGGTTTGATTAGAGACCTTCGTCTGGCAGTCAAAGGAGGAGGACACAGAGTAAGGGACCTCTAGTGCAGTCTGCACCTGTTTATTCTTAGAGTTCTTCTAGTCCTACTACATAGATGCCCAATGTGCCTACTTGTGGTTTTTGTGGTAGCAGGCATGGAGGGGAGTGTCGATGACAGTCAGGTGCTTGCTTGAAATGTGGGCAACATGATCATTTTATTAGCAGATGTCCCTTATAGGGTGATCAGCAGCCATCTGCTACAATTTCTCAGTCTACTATTCAGATGAGTCAGAATGTTGCCAGAAAGGCTCTGGGTAGGGGCAGAGGCAGAGGACAGGCATTAAGCAACAATCAGGCCCCTAGCATGCAGAGGTCAGGGGCGAGTCTTTGCTGTGAACGCTCAGGAGGCACAAGGATCTAGCAATGTGGTTACATGTACTATTTTGATACAGAATGAGATTGCTAATGCTTTGTTTGACTCAAGTGATACACATTCATTTTTTTTCACCTTAGTTTGCACCTAAGTTAAATAAAGATAGACAATTGTTGAGTGTACCTTTAGTGATAGCTACACTTATAAGAAAGAGTATAAAAGTGGATTATTATTACCCTGATTGTGTGATTGAAATAGATGATAACATTCTGCGTGTTGATTTGATTAAACTACCTGCGTTAGAGTTTGACGTGATTCTTAGTATGGATTGGCTAACGACACATCGATCAGTTATTGATTGTTATAGAAAGAGGGTTAAATTCCAGCCTGAGGGGCAGCCTGAATTTGAATTCCTAGGTGATCGATGAGAGTTTAGAATCAGTTTTATTTCTGCTGTCCAACTTAGAAGGATGATAGGGAAAGGTTGTTCAACATACCTAGCCCATGTGATTGATGTGCAAAAGATTTTTGTAGTTATTGATCAGATATTAGTGGTTCGGGAATTCTTTGATGTCTTCCCTAAAGCATTGCCAGGATTGCCCCCAGATAGGGGGATAGAGTTTGACATTGAGGTGTATTTAGGCACCGATCCGATATCCATTTCTCTGTATAAAATGGCATCAGCAGAGTTAAAAGAATTAAAGGTACAGTTGCAGGAGTTATTGGATAGAGGATTTATTAGACTGAACAGTTCTTCGTGGGGTGCTCCAGTATTATTTGTGAAAAAGAAGGATGGCTCTTAGAGGATGTGTATTGATTATAGGTAGCTGAACAAGTTGACAGTGAAGAATAGATATCCGTTACCATGGATTGATGATCTATTTGATCAGTTTCAGGGTGCCAGTCATTTCTCTAAGATTGATTTGAGATTTGGGTATCACCAATTGAGAATCAAGAAGGGTGATGTACCTAAGACTGCTTTTAGAACCCAGTATGGACATTATGAGTTTCTAGTGTTGCCATTCGAGTTGACTAATGCACCTGCTGTATTTATGGATCTGATGAATTAAGTATTTAAGCCATTCTTAGATAAGTTTGTCATAGTGTTCATTGATGACATTCTTATTTATTATAGGAGTGAGGAGGAGCATACAGAGCATCTAAAGATTATATTGCAGACACTTCAAGAGCATCAGTTGTATGCTAGGTTGTCTAAATGCCAGTTCTGGCTAACAGAAGTGTATTTTTTGGGTCATGTGGTTTGTAAGAAGGGTATTATGGTAGATCCTCAGAAGGTTGAAGCAGTTGCAAATTGGCCTCAGCCTTTTAGTGTTTCAGAGATTCATAGTTTCCTTGGTATGGCTGGATACTACAGGAGATTTGTAAAAGATTTCTCCAGAATTGCTGCTCCATTGACTAAGCTGACACTGAAACAAGAGAGATATATATAGACTGATAAGTGTGAGAATAGTTTTTAGACTTTGAAGTCTTGCCTCACAAGTGCTCCAGTGTTAACATTGCCATCAGAGGATGAGATGTTTACAGTGTATTGTGATGCTTCTTGAATTGGATTGGGGTGTGTTTTGATGCAGCTTCGAGAGTGATTGCTTATACTTCTTGACAGTTAAGGAAGCATAAGGTGAACTATCTGACACATGACTTAGAGATGGCAGCAGTAGTGTTTGCACTAAAGATATGGAGGTATTATTTGTATGGGTCTAAATGCGAGATATATATTGATCATAAAAGTTTGTAGTATATACTTCAGCAGAAGGATCTAAACCTCCGGCAGTGCAGATGGGTTGAATTGCTAAAGGATTATGATTGTAAGATACTTTACCTTCCGAGCAAAGCTAATGTAGTAGCTAATGCACTGAACCAGAAATCTATGGGCAGTATAGATTACATCTCATTTGTCAGGAGACCATTGATTCGTGAGATGCAAGAGTTAACTGATATGGGTGTAGAGTTGGATTTGGAATCCCTAGATTGAAACTCGGCTCTTATAGCCCAATTTCGGGTTAAGCCATTATTGATTGATGACATTAAGATGGCACGGGATAGGGATCCATATCTATTGAAGCTAAAGGGAGATGTTCTGAATGGTAAAGCAGCAAAGTTCATAATAGAGAATGATGTATTGAAATGTGGGAAGCGGATATGTGTACCCGACATTGATGGGCTATGAAATCAGATTATGAGAGAGGCTCACTATTCATCATATAGTGTACATCCTGGAATTACCAAGATTTACCATGATATGAGAGATGTGTATTGGTGGTCTGGTATGAAGAGAGATGTAGCTCAGTTTGTCTCTACATGCTTAGCCTGTCAGCAGGTTAAGTTTGAGCATCAGAAGCTGTCCGGCTTGCTTCAGGAGATTAAGTTGCCTTAGTGGAAATGGGAGTAGATTACTATGAATTTTGTAGTCGGTTTACTGAGGACTACATAGTGTTATGACTCCATATGGGTTATTGTAGATTGATTGACAAAGTTTGCTCATTTTCTTAAAGTGAAGACTACTTACTCTGCAACTCAGTATGCACAGTTGTCTGTAGACAAGATTGTACGGCTTCATGGAGTGCCAGTGATGATCATATCTGATAGGGATATGCAGTTTACCTCTCGATTTTGGCAAAAGTTCCAGGAAGCTATGGATACCCAGTTAAGGTTCAGTACAACTTTCCTTCCATAGACCGATGGACAATCAGAGAAGACTATCTAGACTTTGGAGGATACGTTGAGATTATGTGTTCTGGATTTTATGGATAACTGGGATCAGTATTTGCCACTGATTAAATTCTCCTACAACAACAGTTACCATTCTTCTATTGGAATGGCTCCATATGAAGCACTTTATGGTAGGAAATGCAGATCTCCAGTGTGTTGGGTGGAACTAGGAGAGAAACAGATAGAGGGACCAGAGTTGACAAAGGAGACAATGGAAAAGGTGCCTATCATTAGAGATCGGATGAAGACCGCTTTCAGTAGACAGAAGAGTTATGCCGTTTCAAAAAGGAAAGATGTGCATTTTGCAGTTGGTGACCATGTCTTTTTTAAGATCTCACCAATGAGAGGTGTTATGAGATTTGGAAAGAAAAAGAAGCTGTCACTAAGATTTTTAGGCCCATTTGAGATACTTGATAAGATTGGCAATGTGGCTTACAAATTGGCTCTTCCACCAAATTTGAGTCATGTTTATCCAGTATTCCATATTTCTATGCTGAGAAAATATGTATCTAATCCATCGTATGTATTAAAGGTACAGGATATGGGGGTTAATGAAAACTTATCATTTGAGGAGCTATCAGTGGAAATTGTAGATAGACAAGTCAGGCAACTGAGAAACAAAGAAATCCCAATGGTTAAAGTGCTGTGGAGGAATCAGTTGATGAAGGAGTGCACATGGAAAAGCGAGCAGGAGATGAAGGACAAGTAGCCATTCCTGTTTCAACATTGATGTATATATATATTTTAAATTTGAGGATGAATTTATTTGAAGGAGGGTAGAATGTAATACCCTAGAAAAAAAAGCTTACAATGTTTTTATGATTAAAGTTCTCAGTATGTGGTTTGAAATTATCGAAATGACTAAAGATAATTTTTAAAAACTCAGTTAGTGCGAAAATGAAAAACTTTTCGAAAATTAACGGTGTCGATATCATTGCCACAAAAATAGTAGTCCGGTCGATAGATGAATTTCTGATTCTGACTAAAGGGTAAATGATTATGTGTAAGCATATGTAAATATCGTAAAAAAAAAAGAGGTAAAAAATATTTAAGAATACTGATAAAGTAAGCAATGACAAAACTATAAATAAATGAAACTTTTGGGGTATAGTGGAATTTGGACTGTCTGAGTTTCAGAATGGCTTTTAAACTATTTTATTTATAAAGTATAAATAAAATTAAGATACTTGAATAAGAGTGTAATAGAATGAATAGTGCTTATGTGGGTATATGACTATAGATTGATATGTATAGTATGAGATTGTATAGATATGATAATGGGTTCTACGGGTACCAGTTGCCTCTGGCATCTCCTGTACCCTAGGACCGTCGCGGCCCGCGAGATCGGGTCGTGACATATGTATAAGATGGAAGCAATGCAAATGATGCCTCCGGTGATTCGTAAATCTTTCCATAAGCAAATTCTTTGGACCTTCATGCTTTTGCATAAGATAGGTGTACCCCATATATCTTGCGCATATCATCTTTGATATCTTTAGGTCTATATATTTGGCCAGGAGCATCATATTTGCCTTTAATTAACTCATAGATAAACATGTTTGTAGCTTGAGGATGATTTTTGTGATTCAAATTATCATTGCATGAATGGACATCATTAAAGTGTAATACCATAGGAATTGCAACCATAATTGAACAATAATATAATCAGTTATTGGTATGAGAATACCAAAATAACTAAGAATAATTTTTGAAACACAGTTAGAATGCATTTGTGATACTGTCCTGGAAAATATCGATGTTAATTACATTGCCCGGTGGAATAGCAGTCCAATCGATAGATGAATTTTTGATTCAGACCAGGGGATAAAGAATTATATATTTTTATATGAAATTATGGTGAAAAGAAAGAGTTGAAAAATATTTAACAACACTGAAAATTTAAGTAATGGCAAAATCATAAATAAGTTAAACTTTAGGGGTATAGTGGAAAATTAACTGTCTGAGTTTCAGAATGGTTCTGAAAGTATTTTTACAATAAAATACAGATAAAAATAAGCTATTTCAGTTCCCACTTTGAAATTTAATTCTCAACATAATTGTCATAATAAATTACAGAAGAAGATGGGGTCAAAGTATGATTAATGGATAGTTTAAGGACCCAAATATAATTTGCCATTCTAACTTAGTATATAAGCATGCCTTAGGAAATTTTTGGCTATTTTTCTTCCTCTTCTTCACGTTGGCTGAAATTCTAAAGCTCTTCTCCTACCATTTTTCATGTAATTTTCTAAGAAAAACCTAAAGAAAACTTGAATTAATTGATTTCCAACCTTGAATCACTTGAAAAATCAAAGAATTTCAAGAACTAAGCCTTAAAGGATTTCGGGTGGATCTTCATACCAAGGTAGTTTAATGATTGATTTATGAGTATTAGATGATAAAATAGATGGTTTTTGTGTTTAATTGCATCAATTGGTGCATTTGGAGAGTTTTCCACAATATGAAACCCTAGGTTGAAGTTGTATTATTTGGTATTTGATTTAATATTAGTTAATATTAATTAAGTTTAGAATATATTAATTGGAGGCTAATTGATGAATTATTTATGGTTAGTTTGGTGTAGAAAATCAAGATTTGAAAAGTTGCCATTTTTGCTTACTTTGAGGAAATTGGTGGCAAATCAATTTTGGTAGCTTATTTAGAGTGTGTGATGAGTTTAATATGCATCATTTGTCATGTCTAATGCATTAATTTTATGATTGGAATCCTATCCTAAAAACCTAATGTTGGCCAAACCTACCTAGCCCATTTTTTGCCTTGAATTTTGCTTTTTTTTTTTCCTTTGATTTTTCCATACCAATTTGATTCCTTTGATTATGTTTATTGTTGGCAAATTGATGTTTGTTGTGTTGCCTACAATGTGAGATATTTGTTGATAGCATGGGTAATGTCAATATTGCACCATAACCTAGCCAATTTGTCCATCCATTATTGCACACCAAGTGTTTGATGAAATGCCTAGTTCAAAATCCATAGGCATACCATTGATTTCTACCATAGGCCTACCATTTGAATGCCATCATCACCAGCGACATTGGCATGCCAATTAAGCCAACTTCTTGACTTGATTTGCTTAACTTTTGATTCATTCCAATGTTAATTGCTAATCATAATACTATTGTTATTTGATTCATCTATTGCTAATTCATTGCTAAATCGCAGTCTCGTTTGATTATTCACGAGCTACTGCTACTTGATAAGATTACCATTGTATATTGATATTGATTGACTTGTTCTATGATCTTATTGTTTTTGATGAGATTTGATAGAGCTACCTGTAATATCTGCCATTTTTGAAGTGTAATTATCAATTTTATTTTGTTTGGAGAATTTTAAAATTTTAATGAGAAGTTTGAAAATTTTAGAAATTTTGCTTTGACTGCAGCAGAATTCAGTGTTGACCATTACTTGCTCTTAAAGACATATTTGGGTAAAGTGTAAAATATGAAAGTTGTTAATTTATGTTTTAACTATGATTCTGCAAAATGGTTTGATAAGATTCTGAGTATGTGATAAGTTGTGTCTATTTGAGCAAGGCTGGTCCGGATGAAAATTCCTGCAGGAATGCAGTATGTGTTTGTAATTTCTGGGAATGACTGAGGCAGAATTTGTTGAAGTTGTAAACATGAAAAATGTTTCTGTGTGTGTTGAGATGATGCCTATAAAATTTCAGAATTTTTGGATGAGTATATCTCAGTGGAGAGTGTTTTGTATCAGGGCTGTTC
>CANXYC011549086.1:0-17465 GCA_948193065.1 Aleurites moluccanus | reverse complement strand
TATATATATATATATATATAATGTTGATTATAATTGATGTTTGATTCTTTTTATATGATTGAGATGTATGTTATATATATTGATTTTGGGATTGATGATGGAGATCCAGAGGGATCAGGAGTTGGAGATGATTGTGAATATTATAGAAGTGTTATCTATTTATTTGATTTTTGGGCATAGTTCAATTTTAGAGGAGATGTTGTCGAATTTTCCTCAGCATTTTTATATTCATTAAATTGTTTTGTTTATTGCATGCCATATAGATAGTGCATTAGGGTTCTTCGTGGTATTGGTAGCTTATGCATTACCCATACCCTAGGACCGTCGCGACTCCCGGGATGGGTCATGACATATGGGTGAGAGTGTTGATGTGGACTTTTATTATCCTGACTGTGTGATTGAGATTGATGATAACATATTGTGTGCTGATTTGATTGAGTTGCCTGTATTAGAGTTAGATGTGATTTTGGGTATGGATTGGCTTACGAGGCATCGGGCAGTTATTGATTATTATCGGAAGAGGGTCAGATTCCAACCTAAGGGGCAGCCAAAGTTTGAGTTTCAGGGTGATATACGGTAATTTAGAGTTAATCTGGTTTCTGCTATCCAAGCTAGGAGGATGATTGGGAAAGGCTATTCAGCCTATTTAGCTCATGTGATAGATGTGCCAAGGTCTTCTGTAGATCTTGAACAAATACAGGTGGTTCAGGAGTTTCCTGATGTATTTCCTGAGGAGTTGCCAGGATTGCCCCCAGATAGGGAGATTGAGTTTGAGATTGAGGTGCATACAGGCACTGATCCCATATCTATTCTCCATACAGAATGACTCTAGCTGAACTGAAGGAATTAAAGGTGCAGTTACAGGAGCTACTGGATAGAGGGTTCATCAGGCTGAGTAGTTCTCCTTGGGGTGCACCGGTATTGTTTGTAAAGAAGAATGATGGCTCTTTAAGAATGTGTATAGACTATAGGCAGCTGAATAAGGTGACAGTGAAGAACAAGTATCCATTGCCTCGGATAGATGACTTGTTTGATCAGCTGCAGGGTGCTAGCCATTTTTCGAAGATTGACTTGAGGTCTGGGTATCACTAGTTGAAGATTAAGAAGGGTGATATACCTAATACTGCTTTCAGGACCCGATATGGGCAATATGAGTTCTTAGTATTGCCATTCGGGTTGACCAAGGCACCGACTGCTTTTATGGATTTGATGAACAGGGTGTTCAGGTCATTTTTGGATAAGTTTGTCATTGTATTCATTGATGACATACTTATTTATTCTATGAGTGAGGTGGAGTATATGGAGCATCTGAGGATCGTATTGCAGACACTTTAGGAGCATCAATTGTATGCTAAGCTATCTAAATGCTAGTTCTGGCTAACCGAAGTGTGTTTCCTTGGGTATGTGATATGCAAGGATGGGATTAAGGTGGATCCTCAGAAGATTGAAGCGGTTGCTAATTAGCCTCAGCCTACCAGTGTTTCAGAGGTTCGCAGTTTTCTGGGTATGGCAGGGTATTACAGGAGGTTTGTGAAGGATTTCTCTAGGATTGCAGCTCCATTAACTAGGCTAATGCAGAAACAGGAGCATTATGTATGGACTGATGAGTGTGAGCATAGTTTCCAGACTTTGAAGTCTTACCTCACCAGTGCTCCAGTGTTGGCATTGCCATCAGAAGGGGAGAAATTCACTGTGTATTATGATGCTTCTCGGATCGGATTAGGGTGTGTATTGATGCAGAACCGGAGAGTGATTGCTTATGCTTCTCATTAGTTAAAGAAGCATGAAGCAAATTATCCGACACATGATATGGAGATGGCAGCTGTGGTATTTGCATTGAAGATTTGGAGGCATTATCTGTATGGGTCTAAATGTGAGATATATATTGATCATAAAAGTTTACAGGATATATTTCAGCAGAAGGATCTAAATCTTCGGTAGCACAGATGGGTGGAGCTACTTAAGGATTATGACTGTGAAATCTTTTATCACCCGGGTAAGGCTAATGTAGTGGCTGATGCACTAAGTAGGAAGTCCATGGGTAGTCTAGCTCATATTATGGTTAGCAGGAGACCTTTAATCTGAGAGATGAGGGATTTGGCAGATATGGGAGTGGAGTTGGATTTGGGATCCCAAGATTGTAACCAGGCTCTGATCGCCCAATTTCAAGTGAAGTTACTGTTGCTTGATAATATTAAAAGGGCTCATGATAGGGATCCCTATCTATTGAAGCTTAAGGGAGATGTGCAAAGTGATAAAATGACAGAGTTTACAGTGGAGGATGGAATATTGAAGTGTGGGAAGCGTATATGTGTACCTGATATGGATGGGGTACGGGATCGGATAATGAGAGAGGCTCATTACTCAGCATATAGTGTACATCCAGGGATTACCAAGATGTATCATAATCTGAGAGATGTATATTTATGGCCTAGTATGAAGAGAGATGTGGCTCAATTTGTTTCCAAATGCTTAGCCTGTTAGCAGGTTAAGTTTGAGCATCATAAGCCATCAAGGTTGCTTTAAGAGATTGAGTTGCTAGAGTGGAAATGGGAGTAGGTTACTATGGATTTTGTAGTGGGTCTACAGAGGACTATGAGGGGTTATGACTCTATATGGGTGATTATAGACCGGTTGACAAAATATGCTCATTTTTTAGAGGTTAATACCAGTTTTACGGCAACTCAGTATGCACAGTTGTATATGGATAAGATTGCGCAACTTCATGGAGTTCCTTTGTTGATCATTTCAGATCGAGGTACACAGTTCATCTCCCGATTTTGGTAGAAGTTTCAGGAGGCCATGGGTATCTAGTTACGGTTCAGTACTGCTTTCCATCCAAAGATTGATGGGCAATATGAGAAGACAATCAAAACTTTGGAGGATATGCTTAGATTGTGTGTTTTGAATTTCAAAGGTAACTGGGATTATTATCTGCCATTGATTGAGTTTTCTTATAACAATAGCTACCACTCTTTTATTGGCATGGCTCCATTTGAAGCATTATATGGTAGAAAATGTAGATCTCCAGTGTGTTAGGTGGAGCCAGGAGAGAAGCAGCTTTAGGGGCCAGAGTTAATTAGGGAAACCATAGAAAAGGTGTCTATGATCAGGGATCAAATGAAGACTGCCTTCAGTAGACAGAAGAGTTATGCTGATTCGAAGAGAAATGATGTACATTTTGCAGCTGGTGATCATGTCTTCTTAAGATCTCACCAATAAGGGGAAAGTTATCACTAAGGTTTATAGGCCCATTTGAGATTCTTAAGAAGATAGGTAATGTGGCCTATAGATTGGCTCTTCCACCCAATATGAGTCACTTACATTCTGTTTTTCACATCTCGATGCTATGAAAATATGTGTCTGATCCATCACATATATTGGAGGTATATGATGTGGGTCAATGAAGACTTGTCGTACGAGGAGTATCCAGTGGAGATTGTTGATCGACAAGTCAAGAAGCTACGAAATAAGGAGATACCTATTATCAAGGGACTCTGGAGGAACCAGTCTATGGAGGAGTGCACTTGGGAGAGTGAGTAAGAGATGAGAGGCAGATATCCATTCCTATTCCAGCAGTGAGGTATGTATTTATTTAAATTCGAGGACGAATTTATTTGTAGGGGGGTAGAATGTAATATCCTAGGAAGTCCTAACATATATGCATGATTTAATTCTCAGTATATAGTTCAAAAGTCTTGAAATGATGGGAAATAATTTTAGAGACACAGTTAGAAAACGAATTAGTTACTTTCCGGAAAGCGGCGGTGTCTAGAAAACTACTGAGAAATTAACTGTCCGGTCAACAGAAGAATTTCTAAATTGGACCAGGGGTAAAGATCACCTTAATGCATGTGTAATTTTGGTAAAAAGAAAGAAGTGAAAAACATTTAGGAACACTGAAAAAGTAACCAATGGCAAAATCATAAATAAAAGGAACTTTAAGGTGAATAGTGAAAATTCATCCGTCGAAGTTACAGAATGACTTTGAAACCATTTTTATAAATAAGTATGAATTAAAATAAGCTTATTGACTCCCTACATTGAAATCCAAATCCTGACAGAATTGTCAGAATAAATTATAGAAGAAGTTGGGGTCAAAACCTAATTACTTGAAAGTTTAAGGACTAAAATATAATTTGCCATATGATTTTAGTATAAAAGCAACACTTAGAATGTTTGACCATCATCTTCTTCCTTTCACTCTTCTTGGCTGAACCATTCACCTCCCTTTCTGCCATCCATTTCTTCATCTTCTCACGAAAATTCTTAAGGAACATTGATAGAAATCTTAACTATAAACATAGTTCTATCAATTGCCATCATTAATTTGCATGAAAGAGCAAAGGATATCAATGAATAATTGAAGGAAAGTTTCATTCACTTCATCCATTTTAGGTAACTAATTAATTTATTTGCTTTTATGGTTTATTTAGATAATTTTAAGGTTGAATTGAATGGGTTTTAGGTTAGATTGCATCAATTGATGCATTTTGATAGAAATGCCCAAATTGCCTAACCTAATTGAATTTGTTTGTCTTAGCTATGTCAATTAGTGTTAGTTAATGTTAATTGATGCTAGAATATGTTAATTGGAAGCAATTAGGTAACTAATTGATGGTTAAATTGGTGTAGAATTCAAAGATTTGTCAAGTTGACCTATTTGCCTCCATTGAAGAATTGTGGTGGAAATCAAGTTTGCTTGGCAATTGGAAGCTTTAGGTGAGTTCTATATACATCATTTAACATGTATATTGCCTTAGAATTGAAATTGGAAACCTACCTTGAAAGTTCAATTTTAGCCGAACCATATTCACTATTCACTTACCTTGATTTGCATGATTTTTTCCTTGAATTCCATAGCCATTTTGATCCATTTTATGTTGTTTAATCTAGTATATTTGATACCTATTGTGTTGCCTACACTGTGGTTTGTTGTTGATTGAAATGGGCAAGCCAAACTTGCACCAAAACCTAACTTAATGGCTTGCCATTTTGTGCCCACCAAGTGTTTGATTAAATGTCTTGTTGTTATTACCTTGGCCTATTGCTTTGTATTCTATAGGCCTACCATTTGAATGCCATCGTCACCAGCGACATTGGTATGCCAATTGACCTACCGTTTTTCTTTTGCTGAGCCAACTTTTGTTCCATGTCTTTGTTGATTACCAAACCACTTGTTATTGTTTATATATCATCTATCGCAATGCCACTGATTCTATTGATAACTGATTGATTGATATTGAGCTTATTGATATGGAGGATACCATTGTAGCATAATGGTGTCCATTGATATGTTGTTTCCTTATATTGTTCGTATTGTGGCTTGACAGAGCTACCGCTGTGACAGAGTAGTGGGAAAATATTGTCAGCGATGTGCATATTGTATTATTGGTGCCTAGCTAGGAGGGGTTATGGTCTTGGCCATAAGACCTGATCAATCTTATGCTTACTAATATAGATATTACTAGAGACTGTATGTTCGTATATAGTCCATACTGATTCTACTGGAGATTGTATGATTTCATATAGTCCATCCCTTTATCTGTCTTTCCATATGATACCTAACCTATAATATGTTCATGGACTATTCTGTCACCTGTTATTGATTCTGTATATTGTGTATCTTGACCTATTAGCACCATTGTTCCATTTGTTACCAATTATTTATTTGGTGGTGCATATAGATTCACTGAGTATCTTATATACTTACCTTTTGATTGTTTACCCATTTCAGGAGAGAAGTAGATTGCAGAATCCCGTCGTTTGCCATCTGAGGATTTCTGCTTGTTGTCATTGATGTATATTTTTTTGAATTATGTATTTTGATGTTCATAATCTAGCTGCTCCATGGGGTATGTATCGGATAGTTAGGATCTGAACATTTATATGTATGTTATGATATTATATGAGATATGTGATGATTAAATGGTATGAGATAATGACTATTATAGCCAATTACATTAAATTATAGTAAGAATTACAGAATGACAAAATGAATGGTAATTAAGTATAATGGATAATTAATTGGATGGTTATAGATTATGCATATGATACTGGGTTCTATGGGTGCCAGTCGCCATTGGCATCTCCCGTATCTTTGGACCGTCACGATCCGGAAATGGGTAGTGACAGATTTCTTCCATAGGCCGACCATTTGAATTCCATTATCGCCAACAACATTGGCATGCCAATTCTGCCAACTTTTTGACTTGATTTGTCTAACTTTTGATTCATGCCAATGCTAATTGCTAATTATAATGCTACTATTTATTGATTCATCTATCACTTATCCATTACTATATTGCAATCTCATTTGATTAAATTCACAAGCTACTGATACTTGATGAGATTGTCATTGTATATTAATATTATTGACTTGTTCTATGCTTTTATTGATTCTGATGAGATTTGATAGAGTTGCCTCTCCGACGGGGTTATGGGTACATACCATTGACAATATGCACATTGTATACTAGATACCCTAGCTGGGAAGGGTTAACAGTCCTAGCCATAAGACCTGATCAGTTTTATGTTTATTGATACATGATGGATATATATGATATGAGTTTCATGGCCCTTTATCTATCTTATCTATGAGATATATTTTTCATTGACCAGATTATCGATACTACAGTCATTCACTGTATTCTGATTCTATATTCAGACATTTGTTGAGCAGATTATTATTCATTGATTATCTGCCTATTATTTATTGATATTCTAGTCTTTACTTTTGGTCGATGCATATTAGATTCATTGAGTATCTTTTATACTCACCCTTTCTTTATTTCCCCTTTCCAGGTGCAGAGTAGAGATAGATACCTAACTTTTGTTTCTCAGATTAATTATGTAGTCTTGTAAAGACAGTGTAATTAATTTAAACACTATATCTTTATATATGCGTATTAGTTGCTTCATGGGTATTATATAATGGTATAGACAGATTGTATATATATGTCAAATATATTTTGGAGTATAAATGTGATTGTGAATTATGATGATGATATTTACAGAAGTTACAGAATGAATAATAGCGTAACAGAATGAATAATGCTTATGTGGTTATATGGCTATAGATTGGTATAAATAGAGTATGATTATATAGTATTTGATAATTGTATGTGATACGGGGTTCTATGGGTACCAGTCACCTCTAGCATCTCCTGCATCCTAGGACCGTCATGTTCCGAAATCAGAACGTGACACATGGAGGATTATCTCCTACAACGTTCATTACCCACTATAATTAATAACAAGGGATACCCCTTTTAACTAATATGACGGGCTGTATAGAAAGCCTAAATGGGTCCTCCCACATAGAAGCCAAACCAACTAAAGTGTCAGCCATTTGATTTTCATCCCTCGATATATGCATGAGACGCACAAGGGTAAAATGTTGAAGGATCACTTTCGGATAATCATGGTATGGTCGTAATTTTTCCTTCTTAACCTCCCATTCTTTTTTAGCTTGCTTGATGATGAGCATGGAATCTCCCAACACTATTACTTCTTTTACTCCTAAGGCTAATAGGGCTTCAAGTCCAAATAAACAAGCCTCATATTCAGCCATATTGTTAGTGACCTTAAATCCTAGTTTCTTTTCCATAGGGATTTTCTCACCATCTAGTGCAATCAACAAAACTCCTACAATAGCTCATTTCTTATTAACTGCTTCATCAAAATACATTTGCCACCCTTGGGCTTCTATCATGTTGAAATTTTCATCAGGGAATTCCACATTCCAAGCCTCATTATCATCAACATGCTCTTGAGCAAGGAAATCTGCCACTATTAGACCTTTGACGATTTTCTTGTAATATACTCAATGCCACATTTTGTTAACAAGATTAACCACCTTGTTAACTTGACCACCAAGATAGATGCATAATGCAGGTATCTCTTGGGGTCCATCTTTGATACCACCATGACTTTGTAAGATTGGAAATAATGTCTTAACTTCCTAGTTACCCATACTACTGCCAAGCAAGTCTTTTCCACCAAATTATACTTTTCCTCATAAGGCAATAATTTCTTGCTCAAATTGTATCTTGCAAATTCTATTCCTTCCTCATTTGCTTGAGCAAGCATTGCTCCCACAAAAGATTATTCTATACATAAGTATAAAATTAGCATTCCCCAGGCATTGGTGGTCTAAAAAATGGTGGATTTAAAAGGTATTCCTTAATATAATCAAAAGCTTATTCACACTTATTATTCCATTTCACAGGTTGACTTTTCCTTGAAAAATTAAAGATAGGTTCATAGACATGAGTAAGTTTAGTTATAAACCTACTTATATACTGGAGTTCCCCTAAAAAGCTTCTTACGTCCTTTTTAGTGCAAGGAGTATGTATCCTGAATTGCCTTTATTTTGCTAGGATCTATCTCTATTCCTTTCTGGTACATAACATATCCCAACAATTTTCTAGAAGTTACTCCAAACACACACTTTTTAGGATTCAACCTGAGTTTATACATAATCAACTTTTGTAAGAATCTTTACAAGGCTTCCTAGTGATCTTCAATAGTGGTTGACTTAACCATCATGTCATCCACATACACCTCAACCTTTTTATGAACCATGTCATGAAATAAAATGGTAGCCACACGCTGGTAAGTGGCAACAACATCCTTTAATCTAAAGGGCATTACTTTATAATAGAAGGTTCCCCATTCCATGATAAAGGTAGTCTTCAATTTATCCAACTCAACCATCATAATTTGATTGTATTCATAGAACCCATCACAAAAGGAACAACAACTTATTCTAGCTATATTGCCAACTAATACATTGATGTGCAGTAAAGGAAAGTCAACCTTAGGAGAAGCCTTGTTCGAATCCCGGTAATCTACACACATCCTAACCCTTCCATCCTTCTTCGGAACAAGAACTATGTTAGCAATCAATTTAAGATAATCTACTACTTTTAGAAACCCAGCCTAAATTTACTTAGCCACTTCCTCTTTTACTAATTTTGCCCATTTCGGTCTCAACCTTCTAAATGTTTGCTTAACTGGTCTTAAATGGGTAAAGGTCAGAATAGTGTGTTAAGCTATGTAGCGTTCTATTCCAGGCATTCTTCATAACACTAAGCAAAAGCCTTTTGATTTCTAATCAATATTTATTTTATCTTATCACTTTGTATATATGCAAGATAAGACCCTAATTGCAATTCTTTTGGTTTTCACTTATATTTAAATTAAAAAGGATGCAATTGTATAGAATAAATATAAAAGATTCTTTTAGAATGCATGATATGAATGCTACCATCAAGATCAACATCGAACAAGTAAGCAAACCCAGAGCTCATTTCATTGATCTCAGAATAAAAGTTCACATCGTCCTCATTTGCATCACTAAAAGAGATAAATTCCTCATCTAAAAGATCTTGAGAATTTGGCATGAACCATTCTTCCTCAAACATGGTGGGCTTCTGTCACGACCCGATTTTTCTAGCCGCGACGGTCCTAGGGCACGGGAGATGCCAATGGTGACCGGCACTCATAGAACCCATCAATCACTATAATGCAATATATAATCATCAATTAATTATCCATTTATTCTTAATTACTATTTATTCTGTCATTTAGTGCTATTGGCTGTAACAGTCATAATATCATGCCTTATCTCAAAATATAACTCAAGTATCATCATCATATATATACAACTATTCATTTCCTAGCTAACCCATACATACCCCATGGAGCAGTTAGATTATGAACATAAAAATATCAAAGTGCAAAATAAATATATACATCAATGATTGAAGCAGAAATCCATGAATGACAGGCGTCGGGATTTTGCAGTCTACTCCTCTCTTGGAATGGGTAAAACAATAAGAGAGTGAGTATATAAGATACTCAGTGAATCTATATGCATCGCCAATAAACATAAGGTTAACGGAAATCCCAATGATTTCAAAAGCTCAATATAAGCAATCACATAACATAATGAAAGAAAGTGCTAGAATAGGCCAATATAAATATCATAAAATCAGTAAAAATAAGGAAAACAAATTAAGGGATGGATTGTATGACATTATACAATCTCTAGTAATCTGTATGGACCATATGTGAACATATAGGTCTCTTGTATATTAATATCTATATCATAAGACTGATCAAGTCTTATGGCCAGGACCATAACCCTTCCTAGTTAGGGTACCAATAATACAATGTACACAAGGTTGACAGTATTTTCCAACTACTCTATCGAATCGGTAGCTCTGTCATGACGTATAAGGATCAATAGAAATAAATAATATATCAATTGATGCCATGATGAAACAATGGCATCCTCCAGCTTAATAGACTCAATATCAATCAATCAATAGAATCAATAGAATCGATAACAAATCACGTATCAATAACACATTAGAGTCAATTTAATGAGTATAAAATCAATGAGATATCAATAACAATCAATAAAACGATGATCAAAGGTCTAACGACCAAAAATGAAAATAAACATAATTTGGTCATTTTCGGCCAAAAAGTTAATGCAATTGGCATGCCGTTGTCGCTGGCGACGGTGGCATTCAAATGGTTGACCTACGAAAATTTTGGCATGAATTGGGTGCAATATCGACATTGCCCCAATTATTAATAAGCAAGCATATGAAAAGAAATTATTAGGCAACAACCACAACTCATTAACTTTCATCAAAGGCATCAATTAGCCAAAGAAAACACAAGGCAACATATGAACAAAACTAGGCAATTTATATATTTTAGGGTTCGGCCAAAGAACAATTTGCACAAATGGATTCCAAATTTCATTTAATCAATTAGGGCAAGTAAATTGATGCATAGTAGACTCACCTAACACTCCAAATTACCAAATGCAGTGAATTTGCTACCCAATTCCTCAATTTCTCCGATTAGGCCAAATTTGACGATTTTCTCCGAACGAATTTTCTACAACGAAACGAACATCAATTAAACATCGATTAATACCCAATTAACTTTTTCTAAAGACAATTTACACATCCTAATCCATATACTCAAAATCAATTTACATAACTTCAATTTTAGGTTAGAAAATTGGAAAAAATTATTTAATGCATCAATTGATGCAATTAAACCATTTACCAATCCTTTTAACATCTAATTAACCTATTTAAACCAAAAAATCAAACAAACAATCACTTACCCCAAAAACTCCAAAATAGTTGAATTCCTCCTTGGCTTATTCTTCAATTTTTCTTCACTTTTTATGGTTGATTTTGGTTGTTTAATGTTTGTATGGTTTTAGTTTTAGGTTTGGAACAATTTCTCTTCACAAATTAAGGTAAGAAAATCAAAAAGAGGAAAGGAAAAGCTCATGGCAAGAAAGGAAAAAAAATAAGAAAATTTGATAAAAAATTTGTCTAAGTTGCCCTTATACAATACGACAAAATAGGCAATTTACACTTTAGTCCTCTAATTTTTTAAAATTTGCTTTTGGTCCTTTTTCGCTCAGTAATTTATTCTGAAAATTCCGTCGGGAATTAGAATTCAAAGTGAATATTTAAACATCATATTTTTATTAATATTAATTAATAAAAATAGTTTCAAAGTCCTTCTGAAACTCGGACTGTCAAAATTTTACTATTCACCGAAAATACCCTTTTGCTCGTTTTAGCAGTGTTCTTTAATATTTTCTCATATTTCTTTTTACTGTATTCACACATGAATATACCTTATCATTAATCCTCAATCCAAATTCAAAAATTCTTCCATCGACCGTTCCGCTATTTTTACAGCAGCGATATCGGTATTGACGATTTCCGAAAAATTGTCTCATTTTTATTCTAACTTAGTTTCTAAAGTTATTATTAGTCATTTCGATGATTTTAATCTATATACTAAGAATTTTATCATGCAAATGAGTTAGGACTTCTTAGGGTATTACATTCTTCCCCCCTTCAATTAAATTCATCCTCAGATTTAAATAGATACATACCTCACTGCTGGAACAGGAATGGATATCTGCTCCTCATCTCCTGCTCACTCTCCCAAGTGCACTCCTCCATGGACTGATTCCTCCAAAGCACCTTTACCATTGAGATCTCCTTATTCCATAACTGTCTGACCTGTCGATCAACTATCTCCACTGGAAGCTCCTCATATGACAAGTCATCACTGAGATCCACATCCTAAACCTCCAATATGTGTGACGGATCAGACACATACGTCTGCAGCATAGAGATATGGAAAACTGGATGCACATGGCTCATACTAGATGGAAGAGCCAATATATAGGCCATGTTGTCAATCTTCTCAAGAATCTCAAATGGGCCTATAAACCTTGGTGATAACTTACCCCTATTCCAAATCTCATAACAGCCCTCATCGGTGAGACCTTAAGGAAGACATGATCACCAACTACAAAATGTACATCCTTCCTCTTCAGATCAACATAATTCTTCTGCCTACTGAAGGCAGTCCTCATCCGATCTCTAATCATAGGAACCTTTTCTATAGTCTCCCTAATCAACTCTGGCCCCTCTAGCTGTTTCTCCCCTGGCTCCTCCCAACACACTGGAGATCTACACTTCCTACCATATAGTGCTTCAATTGGAGCCATACAAATAGAAGAATGAAAGCTATTGTTATAGGAGAACTCAATCAATGGTAGATAGTAATCCCAATTGCCTTTGAAATCCAGAACACACAATCTGAGCATATCCTCCAAAGTCTGGATTGTCCTCTCCGACTGCCCATCAGTCTGCGGATGGAAAGCAGTACTAAACCATAACTGGGTACCTATGGCCTCCTGAAACTTCTTCCAAAATCGAGAGGTGAACTGTGTACCCCTGTCTGAGATAATCATCAAAGGAACTCCATGAAGCCACACAATCTTATCCACATACAACTGTGCATACTAAACTGCCGTATAACTGGTCTTAACCTCCAGAAAATGAGCAGACTTTGTCAAACTGTCTACAATCACCCATATGGAGTCATAACCCCTGGTAGTCCTTGGTAGACCAACTACAAAGTCCATAGTAACCTGCTCCCATTTCCACTCTGGTAACTCTATCTCTTGAAGTAGCCCTGATTGCTTCTGATGCTCAAACTTAACTTGCTAACAGGCTAAGCATTTAGATATAAACTAAGCTACATCTCTCTTCATCCCTAGCCAACAATAAACATCCCTCAGATCATGGTACATCATAGAAATCCCTGGATGTACGTTATAAGCTGAGTAGTGAGCCTCTCTCATAATATGATCCTATAGCCCATCAAAATCCGATACACATATGTGCTTCCCCCATCTCAATATCCCATCCTCTATTGTGAACTCTATCATCCTCCCACTCTATACCTCTTTCTTGAGTTTCAGTAGATAATGATCCCTATCCTGAGCCACTTTAATATTATCAAGTAGCAGTGACTTTGCCCGAAATTGGGCCACAAGATCCTGGTTCCGATCCTGGGAACCCAAATCTAACTCCACTCCCAAATCTTCCAACTCTCACATCTCTTTGATCAATAGCCTCCTGCCAATCACAATATGAGCTAGACTGCCCATCAATTTCCTACTCAAAGCATCAGCCACTACATTGGCCTTACCTGAGTGATAAAGGATCTCACAGTCATAATCCTTTAGTAGCTCCACCCATCTACGCTGCCTAAGATTCAGATCCTTGTGCCAAAATATATACTGTAGACTCTTATGATCAGTATATATCTCGCATTTCAATCCATACAAATAGTGTCTCCAAATCTTCAAGGCAAATATCACTGCTGCCATCTCTAAATCATGTGTCGGATAATTTGCTTCATGCTTCTTTAACTGATGAGAAGCATAAGCAATTACCCTACGAATCTGCATCAATACACATCCTAGACCAATCCGTGAAGCATCACAATACACCATGAATTTCTCCCCCCTCCCCTGGTAATGCCAACACTGGAGCACTAGTGAGGCAGTATTTCAAGGTCAGAAAATTGCGATTACACTCATCAGTCCATACATACCACTCATGTTTCCTCATCAATCTAGTCAATGGAGCTGCAATCCGAGAGAAATCTTTCACAAACCTCCTATAATATCTAGCCATACCCAGAAAACTGCGAACCTCTGTAACACTAGTAGGCTGGGGCCAATTAGCAACCGCTTCTATCTTCTGAGGATCCACCATAATACCATCCTTGCATATCAAATGCCCAAGGAAACACACTTCAGTTAGCTAGAACTAGCATTTAGATAGCTTAGCATATAGCTGATGCTCCCGAAGTGTCTGCAAAACAATCCTCAGATACTCCACATGCTCTTTCTCACTCCTAGAATAGATAAGTATGTCATCAATGAATACAATGACAAACCTATCCAAATATGACCTGAACAACCTATTCATAAGATCCATGAAAGCAGTCGGTGCATTGGTTAACCCGAATGGCAATACCAAGAACTCGTAATGCCCATATCGAGTCCTGAAAGCAGTCTTAGGT
Source organism: Aleurites moluccanus (assembly GCA_948193065.1). Taxonomy (NCBI): domain Eukaryota; kingdom Viridiplantae; phylum Streptophyta; class Magnoliopsida; order Malpighiales; family Euphorbiaceae; genus Aleurites; species Aleurites moluccanus. The sequence continues at coordinate 3,023 of CANXYC011549086.1, read as the reverse complement.
ACATCACCCTGCCTAATCCTCAACTGGTGATACCCAGACCTCAAATCAATCTTTGAAAAATGGCTGGCTCCCTACAGCTGATCAAACAAGTCATCTATCCGAGGCAATGGATACTTGTTCTTCACTGTGACTTTCTTTAGCTACTTATAGTCTATACACATCCTCAAAGAGCCATCTTTCTTCCTCACAAATAGTACCGGTGCACCTCAAGGAGAATACTAGGTCTGATGAACCCTCTATCTAATAATTCCTGTAACTATACCTTCAATTCCTTTAATTCAACTGGAGCCATTCTGTACAGAGGAATGGATATAGGATCAGTGTTTGCATGTACCTCAATCTCAAACTCAATCTCCCTATCAGGGTGCAATCCTGGCAACTCCTCAGGAAATACATCAGGAAACTCCTGAACTACCGGTATTTGATCCAACTATACAAAAGACTTTTGTACATCAATCACATATGCCAAATAGGCTGAATAGCCTTTCTCAATCATCCTCCTAGCCTGAATAGCAGAAATCAGGTTAACCTTAAACTCCCATATCTCACCCTAAAACTCAAACTCAGGTTGCCCCTTAGGCTGAAACCTGACCTTCTTCTGATAACAGTCTATAACTGCTCGGTGTCTTGCAAGCCAATCCATGCCCAAGATAACATCTAACTCTAGCATAAGTAACTCAATCAAATCAGCACACAAGATGTTATCATTGTCACGTCCCACACTATAGGGCTGTGACGGTCCTAGGGTACGGGAACAATTCGGGTAACCAGTACCACGAAGAACCCAAGTCACATGTTATCATTCCTGTTTCTATTACACTTAACCATTTTTATGACTTATATTTTTTTTTTCATTTAACACTTAAGTTTTACAGAAAAATAGACGGAGTCTCCTCTGTAATGTTAACATTCCCCAAATAGAAATAACATAACAAAAACACTTCTAATGTTAATATCAAACCCCAAGCCAACCTCCAATGCACAACTCACATCAATTCATACTCATGCTAACTTATACTATCCAATTCATATCAACTCATGTAATTGCTTCATATATCACAAGTCATTTAACAGTTCTCGGTAATACTATTCATATATAGACTGATATCCTATAAGCTTACCATAATAGCTGCATCCCTGTCACAGTATAAACATACATAGGCATACATATCATATCATACCATTAAATCACAACAGGTAATTATACTTTTACAAGTCCACAAGTCATACTCAAAATATATATACATATATACAAATAATATAGCTATACATCTACTCCACGGCTGGGAATATAAAAGTAGCCGGGGATTTACGCATCTCACTCTCCTTTTCCTGAAATGGTTTCAACAAAGTGGGGTGAGTATAAAATACTCAGTGGATCTATAAATATGAGATGCATTACTAATTTACAAACATACATCTAATTATTTATGATAATGTTAAATATGAGGCCAATCTATCAATATGAGGTCAAATATAGGTATGATGATAGTTATCGATATAAGACAATTATAAATATGATGAGATATGACCATATGATAGAATGGATCAAAATGCATAAGGTAAACAGAATTGGGTCAAATAATTGAGTAACACTGTCATTTCTGTCCACATCTCCATTTCCATATAAATGTCATAAGGGGGATCAGTCCTTATGGCTAGAGCCATATCCCTATCTCTAGCTAGGGCAAGTAGTACCAGTGTGCACACCGTCGATGGAATTACCCGCTACACCATCGAAGTAACCCTGTATTGTTACCATATGCAAATGTTCCAAACCATAATGAAAATGCAACAAATATGACTCATATGAGATGCCAAATAGCCAGTATATCCATATGACCATGCATAAAGTCATTTGGGAACAACTTACAATTTTGGCCCGTCGGGCGCAGTTGCGCTGTCGCAGCGACTTACCAAATTACGGGTTCGTTTCCTGTTTTTCAGTGACTTTCTAGTTTCACATGTTATCAGCATACATGATGCAAATTTAATATCTAAGATTCAAATATACATATATATAGAATTATTGGGCTTAATTTGAGGTCAAACTAGTTTATAAAATGACTTTTATAGCCATTTCTGTTTTAGGTCGTTTTACGCCATTTCGACAACCCCGATTTTGGCCGATTGACGCCTTTAGGGGCAACTTTGGCCATATCGGTCTGAAATCAGTCCGACATGATCAAATGTCATATAATATGTTTAAATGCATGTATTTTAAACTAGAAATGCAATAACACATTTATAAACCCACCTCGAGTGCAAGTAACCAAACCGCCTCTCCGAGGCTCGAGTGCCTACTGCTCTGACACCTTCTCTTTTCCCCAAGAGGATTCCCCTATACACATACCAACTCTCCGATAAGACACAATATCAAATCAACATGGCATGTTCAAACACACATATACATAGTTATTTCAATCAAGTTACACATGTCACTATCATATTTAAAATCATTATTTCACTGAGTCACTTAGCCATACCTAAACAATAGTCATAAGGCGTTCAAACCCCATTTTCATTCCATATAACAATAATAACATATCTTGCAAGCAAAATCGAACAAGTTTGGGTTCATGTTCTAGCCTAGGTTTCATGCCAAAGCATTTTGAACTTTATTGGTCATAAGGACCTAAACACACTTTATATCCAAATCAAACATGTCATTTACTTCCTATAAGCTACAATCATGCAAATTCAAATCACTCATTGCAATTATAACAAGTCAGTTTAGCAAAACCAAGCAATTGCTTCCCTTTCCCCCAAATGGAGTATTCGGCCCAAAGGGGCTTTTGTCCTTTGAAGTTAATTCCTTTAATTCAAACACCCAAACCTCAATTCAACATGTCAAATGAAGTTTAAAACACTAAATGGCAGAGATTTGAGAAGCAACATCACACCAAACCCTACTTCCCATTTCGGTCAACATTGAGGTTTAACAAAACAAGTTCAATCCACAATTCAACAGTTAAATCACCTCAATTTAGCTCACTAGACAACACATATACATTCAATTACTC
>CANXYC011549072.1:0-15316 GCA_948193065.1 Aleurites moluccanus | reverse complement strand
TTAAAATTGAAAGCCAAGTTCAACCGAAAACCTAGTCCCCGAATCAAGGTTAAAATTGAAAGCCAAGTTCAACCGAAAACCTAGTCCCCGAATCCTCTTTGGTTTCGAGGACTAGTGCACTTTTTCCTTTGGGATAAAATTGGAGTCAAAATAGGTTTTTACCTTAAATTTTTCCTACAAAAATAACTTAAGGTGGCGACTTCAAAAACATCAAAATCGTTTTCAAATAAAAGGCGCTAAGCTCGTCTCCTCCGTGAGAAATTGCCCCATATGAGCACTCCGATGTCCCCAATGCCTCTTTTTCTTTCTAAAAAGGGCGGGCCCGGACGGTGGTGCTCGGGCGAGGCCTCACAATGTGATGATGAAAATTTGTTTTAGACCTATATTGAGGTATAGTCCTATAGTGTGGTCTTGATCCATATTGTGACCGATTCTTATAATTTGGTCTTGGTCTAGTAAATGCATATGAGGGTCTTCTTTGACCCCATACCTTTGGCATATTATTTTTAGGCCTCATAGCCTTGAGTGGAGCTATATATGGTATATGAGTAGTGGTACTAGAAGACTTTACAAAAGTGATTTTAGAAGTAGAAGGCATTTCACTTCCATTATATCCAATTCCAAACTTGATAGTTGGACACCTTTGACATTCAAGGATTTTATCAAGCTTTTCTTTGTCTTTGCAAAGTTTGGACATGCACTTATCATGTGAAATTAGTTTATCATTCAAAATTTCATTTTCTTTGCTAATTTCATTAAGATCTTGAGTCTTGAAGGATAATCTTTTCCTATCCACTTTTGGAGGCATTTAAAGTAGCTATCTCATACTTATAACTATCACATGCATCTAAAATCTTATTTGACATTGCTTTCAAATTGTCATATTTCTTTCATAATTTTTGAAATTTAGAAAGTAATGACTCTATCATGAGCAAAGCATCATCATCAATAATGAAGTTTGAATTACTTACCTCGCTAGAAGAAGTTTCCTCATCAATGTCCATGAAGCACAAGTTAGCAACCTCATCCTTACTTTCCTCGTCATCATCTGAATCATTTGATTCATCCCAAGTTGTCGCCAAAGCCTTTTTCTTAAAGTTCTTATTATTTAGCTTTGGGCATTCGAACTTGATGTGCCCCACTTTGTCATGTTCGAAGATTTGGTTAGTTCTTTGATTATCTTGCTTCACAAATGGTTTCTTGTATTTCTTGTTTCTAAGAATTAAATTCATTATTCTTATTGTGAGCATATCCATGTCTTCATCATCATCATCCTTGTCATTTCTACTTGTAGATGTCTCCTTTGAAATAATGAGAGCCAACCCCTTGTTCTTTTCTTCAACTTTTCTTGAGACAGGTTAATCTCATGAGAAAGCAATTTGCCCATCAAGTTTTCGATTGGTAGAATACTTAACTCGTTGGCTTCCTCTATAAAAGTGACTCTAGCTTCCCAATCCTTCTTGGGGAGAACTCTTAAGATTTTACAATTGATGTCTTCAAGGGAATATGTCTTTCCTAGCTTCCTCATTTAATTTACAATTACCATAAGGCGATTATACATTTCGAATACTTTCTCATTTGCATGCATTTGGAATAATTCATACTCATGGGTGAGTATTTGAATTTTCTTCCCTCTAACTTGATTTGTTCCTTCATGAGTATTCTCTAAAGTATCCTATATTTCCTTGGTCAAAACACAATGGGAGATTTTTCCATATTCCTCTATACTCAATGCACAATAAAGAGTACTCGTTGATTTTCGGTTTCTTCTATTGGCCTTTTTTCGGCGGCTATCCATTCTCTCTTTGGCTTTTTCACCACAATATCATCAACGATTTTTGTAGGAATAGCATGCCCTTCTTCCAAATATCCCAAAGGTCAAGCCATCGCTATCCATTAATATTTCCATTTAATTTTTCCAATATGGATGACTAGTGCCATCAAAGTAAGGTGGTCTCATTGTAAAACCTCTTTCAACAATATATGCTTCTTAAGTTGCCATGATCTTTATTCCAAGATGGTTAAATTTTTGAGAAATATGGAAACAAAGCTTTGATAACAATTGAATGTCCTTTGGCAACTAAGAAGGGAGTGAATTGGTTAGTATTTAAAAATTTAAGGACAAATAAAAATATTAATGAAGAGATAAGAGAAGATGAGGCACAAGATTTATAGTGGTTCGGCCAACTCTATGCCTATATCCACTCCCCAAGCATCCCTTGGGATTTTCACTTTCAATCGATCCTTTTAAGGATGCAAGATAAAACACAAGTGTTTTGGTTCATACTCAAACCTTATAAAGTGTTTTCACAAGACTCACACTCAAACCCTTAAAAGATACAAGAGATAAGAAGAAGAAAATCTTCTTTTACTTTTCCCAAACTCTTAAGTAATCAATGAGTCATAACAACCTCAAAGATTTTACAAAGAATAACTCACAATTATTATTTTATAATTAATAAGCTCTATAAGCAATAAATTTGAATGATTTTAAGCAATAACTCAATGAGGCTTTTCAAGGGTTGTTCTCTTCTCTTTAAACTTCCCACCAACTCATATTTATATCCCAGCTTCAAGTAGAGTCATTTTACCCTCTTAAATATAGTTGTACTTGCTTTCCAATGGCTAGTTTTTTTGTCTAAATCTACAAATTTGCTCCTATGAATAACTGGTAGTGGCCATGACTTCCTCTGACTCAGAAACTATTCACAATCAGCAACCAATATTTGCATCTGTGAATTCTTCGAGTCACTCTTGCGATTGCAACATTCGCTCCCATGAATATTAGCTATCCTAGGACTGAAGCTGTTGAAGTCCTCTTACTCACACCTGCGACTGAAACATTTGCATCAGTGAATATCGCCTCAACCTTGAACTTGACTTACTGCCCAACTTGGATCATCTGGAGCTTTCACCTTCGTGCTTGTGACTTTTCCTGGTAGTGGTTGTGATTCCATTTTTAGCACCTGCTACTCTAATATTTGCACCCGTAAATATTCCCTTGCTTAGGCTGAAGCTACTGCCTCTTTCTGAGCTTCTTAATAATGGTTGTCACATTTGCGACTCATGTGTCGCGGCTGTGACTTTTACAGTAGCGCCCGTAATTTCTTTAATTCTTTAAAACTTGAAATTTAATGATTTGTCTATTTTTTGCATTTCTCAAAATATACTCCCTTTTGGTATGTTAATGATGTACATATATGCGGCATTGGATTGAACTTGCTCCTTCAAATGAGACCATTTGCAATACAATGGCACTTGCTCTTTTGATCTCTTTTTCTTATATCTACTTGGCACTACATGGCTTCACTTCATGTCATTTTTCTTGATGTTAATATGAGTTCCAATTTCACATTGAACTTTGCCATTAAAATCTTTCAAATGTGTCAAATCTATGATTTGACAATGGTCTTGATTTCTCATATCTTACCCAACTCAAACAAATTTCTTAACATAATTAACGTATTGATATGTTTAGTTATCATCAAAATTAACATTTAACACAATAGGGTTCAACAATACGGTGTATTGGCCTGCAACTGGCATTGTGGGCAACTCCAAACTAATTCTTGCGCATCACAAAGGGTGGAGGGCCAAAAGTACTAGATGAGCAAAACTTTCCTTGCTATGATTGATGCTGCTACATGAGCACCACAAATTCATTCATGAAGTTCTCTCGGAATATAGTTTCCTTCTTCAACTGATATGCATAGTAGCCCTGGATGAGTGTTGGAATGACTATACTTTCTCCTTCGTAGATGGAATATTTGGCAAACTAATGTACGACACAGACTTTTCTTTCTCATCTTTTGGAAGAGAGTCATTTAATAAGTAGTCATGTAAGAGAGATTTTCAACTGCTCTAATACACAGTGGGCAATACATCAACAATCTATGTGTTTGGTATGTCTCTTTCACCTACTGTGGGTTTACTAGAAGCTACCCTATCAGGCATCTGTTTAGCCAATATTTCTACTTCGATATTCTTTTCTCTTGGAATGTGTTGGATGTCCCAACTATTCTTTTCTCCAGAGGACGCTTGGCTTTTTTTTATATCTTCACAGTTGTTCATCTTTGACTGCAAATTTTCCTTGCATCTGCATAACTAATAGTTGTAAGTTACTAAAGATAGATATGTTTTTAGTATTAACCTCCAGGCCATTTTGGAACCCTAGGATCAAAGCCTCACTCACAGCAACATTATTTATTATTTAAAAATTAAGGCGTATAACATATTTAACCTTCACAATGCCAGGCCAACCAAAATAATAACAGCTCTTGCACCTTATGAGTTAATTGCTCCTTCAACACATAGTTCCTATTTATCTGCTTCATCGAGTTTGGTTGGTACGTGAGATTTTGTCATATTTGCCACAAAATCCACGAGTGCATTTGCCTACAGAGCATGTCTTATTCATATTGTATATAAAATTGACCCAATCTTATGGGCCATTCAACCCACCTACCAAATGTCTTTGGTCTGTGTAGTACTTTCTTCGAAAGGACATTCACCCAAACCTTGATGGTGTGGCTTTGGAAATACTATCTTAGTTGTTAAGAGGCTAATAGGACAATTAATGATAGATCCTCTAGTAAGGGATATCTACATTTTGCACCTTTAGGACTTTGATAATATAGTAAATGAGAAATTATTCAAAGCCTTCTTCCTTGACTAGCATAGTTGCTACTATATTTGCACAACTTAAGTATAAGAATAATGGTTCATTAGGTTGTGCCTTGCTAAGGATAAGAGGTGTAGACAAAAAAGCTTTTAAAGAATCAAAAGCTTTTTTTTTACATTTGTCTGTCTATTCTATTGTCTTCATACCATTTGATGCTTTGTAGAAAGGTAGGCACCGTATGGCAGAACAAGATATGAACCTACCAAGTGTTGTAATTAATCCATTTAGTTGATGGATTTCAAAAGTTGTGGTGGGTGGTTTCATGTTAAGTATAGCTTGAATTTTCTATGGGTTATCTTTGATTTCCCTTTGAGAAACAAAAAGACCTAGAAACTTTCTGGATGAGTTCCAAAAATACATTTATCAGGGTCTAATTTCATGATGTATTTTTGGAAAATCTCTAACAACTGGCGGAGGTGTTTTGTATGATCTGATGCTTGCTTACTCTTCATTACTACATCATCTACATATAAATGGATTGTCTCCCTCACTAACTCTTTGAACATGTGATTAACCAACCTCTGGTATATAGCTCTTGCATTTTTTTAGGCTAAAAGGCATCATTGCGGTAATAGTACATACTATAATCTATGATCAAGCTTTTTTTTTCTTGATATGCCTTGTACATCTAGATCTAATGATACCTAGATTAAGCACTTAGGTAAGACATGCCTTGTTGAGGACTATGAAGTGTACGCACATACGGTATGTACCATTGGACTTCTTGACTAAAACAACATTTGCCAACCAAATGGGGTATATGACTTTCCTAATCACACTATCTTGTAATAAACAATCCATCTCTTTCGCAATTACATTTTTTTTTTTTTTTTTTTTTTTTTTTTTGCACTATGGTTTCATTATTTTTGCTTCACTGGCTTGTAAGATACATCAATGTTCATCTTGTGAACAATTATTTCATATGGCACTCCCGTTAGGCTCGCGCAAAGTCTTATGATACACCACAAACTGCTTTCTTCTTTATCTCTATCATGTTAGCTCTAATGTGTATTAAGCCCATATCAGAAATAGAAAAATTGCTAAGTCATAATCTAGTGTCATCTTATGTTATTCTAGTATGTCTAGTGGGTTTACGGACGGCACTTCAACTACTTCTTTCAAACTTGCTACATATGTTTCTCTCACCATCCTCTTGTCACCTTTCACCATCCCAATCTGATATTCCGTAGGTATCTTCATACATAAGTATTGTACTGAGATAATGCCCATGAATCATACATAAGAGGTCTTTCTAAGATACCATTATAAGCAATTGTCATTATCAACTACCATAAACATGGTCAACATATTAAAAGAATGGTTACCATCAAGTATTTCTACCATAAATTGAATTGTTCCATCTGCTAGGATTGGCCTACCTCCCAGTCTTACCTCCAAAGTTTTGATAGGTTTGAGTTGGTCTTGAGAGATATTCATTATCTAAAAAACATCCTTAGTAACCAGATTAATTGCACTACCATTTTCAATTGGTACTCATTTGACTACGAAATTATTGTTAGTGGCCTTAATGACCAGTGCATTTATATAAAGTAGGGTCGGCATATCTCCTATCTCGATTGAAAGTACCACTGCAGTTGTAGGTTGGGCTGGTATGGTTTGTACTGCATATACTGTTGTCCTCAAACTTGGTTTATTTATATACTTTTACTTAACCCTTTATTTCAAGTGTTTTTGCCTTTATACAGGAAGTAATGCCTATTACTCATTCTTCACTTTTGTTACTTTCACAACTAATTTGAATAAATTTGGATAGAGACAAAATTTATGTTTGTTACCCACTAGTTATGCTCATGACTTTCTAAAGTCACCAGTGCTTCAACTCAATAACCAACGTTACTCTCACTAGGTAAACAAAACAGTAAGTCAGAGGTAATAAATGTTGTTATTTTGTAATGCTCATTACTCATCAAGAGATTAATTCTGTGAATTCAAATAGAGACAAAATTCACTTTCTTTACCTAAAATTAACTATCGTGATAGGGTAAAATTAAAGATCATTAAGTGACGCAAGTGCGAAATTTATCCTTTTCGCATCAGAATAATTAGATTTTTTAATCTAAAGTTAAGCTCTATAAAGAAGACAAGTTTACATTTGAAGAATTAGAGATTTTATAAGATTCAAGTTCTCAAGCTCATATTCTTAAGATCTTTAAGCTCTTGAATTTCATACTCTATTTTGAACACAATTTATTATATGCTTATATTTTTTGTGTTCAAATTTGTAAAAGCTATTAGCTTAATTCGATATTTTGTAATAGCTTTTATATTTGTGTCCTTGAGTGACCTAACACCTCAAACGTCATTTATATTCTCTTGAGTATGAGCGAAATCCCAAATAACTATTATAATTAGGAGAAATCTCAAATAACTATTGTATTGGGCGTAATTCTAAAGAACTAGGGCGAAAATTTAAGTCAACTATTGTAAAGCATGGGGCACAAACATAGTGAACTAATGGAACCCTAAGTCGAGGACTTAGAAGAAGTAGACACATGAAAATAATTTGCTCCAAACCACTATAAAAGGCTAGATTTCTCGTCTCAAATATCATTTTTTTACTTTCTATTAATATTGTTTTAGGTGTTTGTATATAGAATTGTAATTAGATTTAAAAAATTTATATTCCCATTCATCTCCTCTAAGAATTTGCTTACTAGCATTTTACACAAACCTTCCTCCTATATCTCTTTCTCTTAATGGAGTTGTCTAGCATATTTTCTCTCCCTAAGAATTACATTGATTACTCCTTATGGAGGATCTCTCATTAGTCATTTTTGGTCTCTTAGATGTGTCACCTTCTTGTGCCATAGTTTGTTCATCTTGCTGATCTTTAACAAATTTTTGGGGTACACCCCTTTGGATTAGTCTTTCTATTTCCTAGCGAATTTGACAGAAATTCTCAATATGATGCCCCTTGCCTTTATGGAACTCACACCAAGGTTAACTGCTCATTCTCTTTATTGTGTTCTTATTCAATTTCACTTAGTATTATACGTCTTTAAATTTTTATCTATCCGCATAAGTTTTTTTGAGTAGTGAAATTCTAAGTGTGACTTACACCTTATGAATACTAATATTTTACACCTCTCGGACTTATGCCAAGCCAAACGGCAATAACTGGAGCCTGAACCATTCACGGACGGACTTATAAAGCATCAGAATGGGTCCGGACCTTCGCTGCGACCATGAAGGGGAGGCATTGCCACCGTCCTTAAGGCACCGCCCCCTTTAGCGGTGCCGCCACTCCCCTTCGGCAGTGTCGTCGCCTCCCTTGGGTGGCACCGTCCTCCCTTTAGGGCCACAGCTAGTAGCATGTGTTGCGCGACTGCCCCCTTTGAGCTCCTGTGCCACCAAAGGCCTTAGCGGTGGCACAATCCCCTTCTGGCGGTACCAGTTTGCCCATAAATACTTGACCCCCTCAACCCTATTTTGGGCCCCGAAATCTCTTGAAGTGGAATTTTTCTTCTTAGATTTCTTCTCTTCTCCCTCATATACCTATTTTTCTTATTTCTTTAACTCTCTTTGAGTTTAAAGAATAACTCTTTAGAGTGTGTGGAGCCCATTTTCTTTAGTTCTCTTTGAGCTAAAGAATGACCAAACCCGAGGCGTGTGGAGACTCAAAATTATTTTTCAATATAAAATCACTCTGTTGGTTTGCTTTTTTTCTTTTTGAATTGTCAGATAAAAGATAATTCAACCATCTTCCCGTGCTTCAATCAATCCAAGGTGGAACTCTGATCTGGAATAGCAATTCGTCCGTTGCCTCCCCAAAGAGCAAGGGAGAAGGTATCGTCTCCTAACGTTTCCTATTTTGATAGAGCATCAAAATAAACAACTCGTTGTCAATCTGTCTTTAGTTTGATAGAGCATCAAAATAAAGAACCAAAACATGATAAATTGGGCATAAAATCAACCCTCCTTCACAAGATGGAAGAACTGCATGGGTTTTGATTCCCATTGGATGGGATACGCAAGCAAGCTATGTAAGAGCTTCAATCCTAAAAAGATCAAAACCATCTATTTTCTACTTTTTTCTTTAATTAATTGTTTTATTTTTGCTCTGTTGAATGTATTCTTTGAGGAATGTGTGATCAACCTAGAACTCATAAGGGCTAGAGTTGATATCCCCTATTTTGAAATTTTTGAATTGTAATAATTTAATTTATCGCTCTCTTAACTGCTTTAATACTTTATTTTATCACTTTCGTACATTCATTTACTTGCTCATGCATCTTTATATCTCATCCTTTAAACTGCTCATGAAAATGTTTTAAATCAAAGTTAAAATTAGAAGCCAAGTTCAACCGAAAACCTTGTCTCCGAATCCTCTTTGGTTTCAAAGACTCGTGCACTTTATTTCCTTTGGGATAAAAATTGGAGTCAAAGTGGGTTTTTACCTTAAATTTTTCCAACAAAAATAACTTAAGATGGCGACTTCAAAACATCAAAATCATTTTCAAAAGGCACTAAGGTCGTCTCCTCCGTGAGAAATCATTCCAAAATGTGCATTTTTTATCCCATTCAGTTGGACCGGACGAGGTGCTCGGACAAGGCCTCACATTTGGAGACTCCGTTGTGGACAAACTTTTTCAAAAGTTAAAGAGGACTACTAATTGGTTGAAAATATTTTCAAAAGTGACTTTTTACTTGGCTTTTAGTTTAACTTTGATTTTCATGCATCACTACATCACCAGTTATGAAATTAACCTTTGGATAGCAACTAGCATTGATCCGACAACTCACTTTGAGTATGTTGGGAGATAGCGAAAGCTTCCACCCTGTGATGAATCTTCAAATCCTTTTTGAAGTGTAACGAGCAGTCGTACTGTTAGACCCATGCGAAACTCATTGTTTCACATGTGGTTAGGTATATCACTGCTCTAGTATGATGGGTACCCTTTAAACCAAATCACCTAGCCTTCATGTAATGAACATTAGACGTCGGACCTTAGGGCCTATGAACCATGATAATGTTAAACTGTCATCATGAACCAATTTTTCTTCATACACATTCATACATGCATTCATGATTCATGAAGCATGCATTTCATTTTTAATGAGTCTAGGTTGTACTTTGAACCAACTGAGAGACAACTCAAATGAACCCACGGCCCGTTAGCCCCAAACACTATCACCACTACTTAAAGCCCAAAATCATTTGGCACCATTACCTCTCCAAAGTCCAAACCCATTTGGCAACATTATCTCTCCAAAGCCCAAACTTAATTAGCACCAAGATCTCTCCAAAGCCCAAACCCAGTTGGCACCAAGATCTCTTCAAAACCTAAACCCAGTTGGCACCAAGATCTCTCCAAAACCCAAACCCAGTTGGCACCAAGATCAAACAAGCCCCAAACCAGCTTATCCAAGTTCTTCAAATACACCTCAAGTTAACCTAAATAACACCACCCTTCCTTTTCCTTGAATCTTTTTCAAGGTAAGGAAACCTTCACCTAGTCACTCTTGGAAAAAATATACAAGCAGAATAACACCTTCACTTCCATTACTTCCACCAAACAGAAGAGTCAGTCTCTGAAAAGGAAATTCACGGATTTGGGTATGCCCTTAAGCTTCGTTTATAAGAATGCTTTGGAATCTAAACTGGTCAACCTTTATAAACAAAGGCACCTCCTAACCCTTTGCCTAAAAGCTGGAATATGAATGAGTATTGTGATTATCATCAAAGTGGTTGGCATAAAACAAATGTGTGAAAGAACTTAAGACACAAAATTCAAGATCTCATTGACATTGGAGATATCCTTCCCCCTAATCTGATATCCGACGCCCCGATTTACCTTTGAACCGCTATCAATCCTTTTAGGTCTGAAGATTCAGATTAGGAGGAAAGTAAATGGAAATAAACCCCACCTCATCAACCAACCAAAGCCCAAATTAGTATAGTTTATGAAGGAATTCAAGCTCAGTTAGTCTGACCTGTCTGAGATTCAATTCAAATCAGAGTCTAAGTCCAAGTATGAGTCTAAGTTTGAGTCATGAGTTAAGTTAGAGTCTAAATCTGAGTCATAGTTAGAGTCTTTTGAGTCGCGTTTCTTCTCATTTCTTTTTTCGAGCCTATATTCGACTTTTTTTTGTCTTTCCTACAATTTTGATGTAACCATGGATAATGGTACTTTTTTTCATAATAAAAGTTTGAATTCTTCTTATATCTTCCTTTTCATTTTAATTGTTTTATCCAATTCAAAAAAAATGAATCAATTAACTTTGGCACAAATAATGAACTGAAAATTACATGCATGGCATCATTATTTTGTAAGGATTCTTTATTCAAAATGGTTCAGGAATTCTTAGATGGCTTTACCTAAGGACCCGAGCATATGACGGGTATTGATCCAAGTATAACAGTACATAAGATTCCAACCCTGGAGAATATGAAGCTTGTAAAGCAGAGCTTGTGATGATTAAAGGTAAAATAGTCTCTCAAGAAGTTGCCAAGTTATTGAAGAATGATTTTATCGAGCCTATTACTTACCCCTTATGATTAGCCAAAATAGTGCATGTACCTAGAAGGATAGGAAGGAAAGAATGAGTGTGGACTACAGAGATTTGAACAAGGCTTGTTGAAGGATGATTTCCCTTTATCTCACATCGACTTGTTGGTTGATCACATGGCAAGAACTGAAATAGTCTCTGTGACTGATCTGTATGCAAGGTATAACTGGATCCAGGTGTACCCTCCCGATAAAAAAAAAAATAGAGTTTTGTGATAGGATAGGGCATCGTATTGTTATAAGGTTATGCTTATTTGGCTAAAGAATGTTGGGCAACCTACCAAAGGATGGCAACCATTCTTTTCCTCAATATGATACACATAGATATTGAGGTATATGTGGATGATATGGTCATAAAATCTCTAGCAGCCGATGATCATTTAGGTGCGTTGAGGTGATTCTTCCTTAGACTTTGCTAGTACAATTTAAAGTTGGATTGTGCCAAATGCCTTTTTGGTGTATCCCATGGTGTTTTAGTGTAATACCCCAGCAAATAGAACAGTAGATAGTGAGATAGAATAATAGATAATATATAGATATAGTGAATTACAGTGATTGATAAAGCATTAATTGAAGTATGAATAGACTCAATCGATTATTGAAATATACAGAGAATGATAGAGAGTAATATTCAAGAATTTTTGAGCCTCAACCGGACCACTTTTGAGACATTGTCCTGAAAAATACCGGTGTTAATTACACTGCCGAAAAAATAGCAGTCCGGCTAATTTAAGAATTTATGACCCAAACCTAGGGGGATTAAGTTAGTTAATTTTATGTGAAATTATGGTGAAAATAAAGAGTTTAAAAATGTTGTGAAATACTGAAAATAAGAGTAATGGCAAAATTATAAATAAAGACAACTTTGGGGGCAATTTTGGAAATCCACTGTCTGGGTTTCAAAATTGACCCAGAACTATTTTTAAATGATAGAACAACTTAAAATAAGATATTTCACTCACCACACTTGAGGTTGAATCTAAACAGAATAGGCAGAATAAATTATAAAAATTTTTGGAGTCAAAAATGTAAATAAGGAAAATTTTGGGCCAAAGTATAATTAAACAAAGTTGTGGGACCCACCCTTTCTAGAAAGGGAGCTAGGTGGCCGGCCATGGTGGTGAGGATATGATTTTTTTGATAGAAAATAATTAATTAATTTATCAATTAATTGAAAAAGTGACAAATAGCCAAAATTCTAAAGAATTCTTTTTTTTGTCATCATTTCTTTTTGAGTGGGCTTTTGGTGTATATAAAAAGAGGATAAAAATAGCTATTAGGAGGAGGTTGGCCGAACCACTAATGGAGAATTACCAAGGAAATAAATCTTTTAACCTTTCCAAAGAAATCAACCAAAAATAGATAGGAAATTGAAGAAGGAAGAAGCTTTATAAAGAAAATAGATAGAATTTAGTGTTCAATCATTTGGAGGAGCAAAAGAAAAGGACAATTCAAGTATTTTAAATCAAGGTAATGATTCTAAACTTATCATTTTTAATTGTATTTAAGATTTCTAAGGTTTGATTTTATAAATAATTAAGCTAAAAATGTAAAGAATGAGTTAGGGTTTATATAGTTTCTGAAATATGCTTTAAGGCAGTTATTTATGGCTAATATTCTGAAATTTTCATGACTGAATTTGAAGATGGTTAAAACATATAAGTTGTAAATAAATATATTAATTAGATTTATATAACAGGAATTTGTAAAATTCGAAGTGAGGAAAGAGTTATTGAGTAAAAACTGTGACTGATCTGGAATTAGGATTATGAAAAAATGCTATTGTGTTTTATCATAAATAATGATAGAGATAGAATTAGAAGAAGTATTCAATATAAAAAATATTCATTATGTCTTATATATAATCCTATAAAAGAGTTTTTCAATTGGATTTGTGGTTTATGAGATATTAGCTCATGAGTGTAATCAGCTCGGATAGACTGATAAACAGAACATAGGCTACTGTGTTTTATAGATATGAGGACCTTAAAGTCTTAATTAGAGAAAGTGTTAAACATAAAATATGTTCATCTATATATTATATAAATGAATATAAAATAGTTTTGTAATTAGATGAGTATAAAATTAATTATAAGTATGGAAATAGGGTCTATTCGGATAAGGATTTCAAGGCTGTAGTTTGACTTTAGAAATTCATTAATAATTGTTCAGTGATCTAAAAATTCTTAAATTTGGATATATTATAATTTTATGTGTCTACTTACAATAGGAAAATGAATTACAATAATTGGTTAATGATTGAATTATTATCAAAAGAACAATATCTGTCAGAATAAGATTTGCAAGCAAAATGCAGGGTAGCAGGGCTGATTATAAGTCTAAATTTAAATCAACACTATAAATTGTATAGTAAATGGAATAAGGTGAATTTTGGATATGTTAGAGATTAATATGTTAAGTTTAAGTAGAAATAAGAATTGAAGGAATTGGATAATTGTAGAGAGAGATATGAGTAATGGAGCACAGGCTGCCAATAAAGAATTTTACACAGAAAAATCTTAGTAATTTGGAAATTCTTGAGAATTTCTTGAATATAAGTATAACTAATGTTGTCACGACCCGGTTTCCCGAGCCGCGATGGTCCTAGGGCATGGGAGATGCCAATGATGACCGGCACCCATAGAACCCAATATCAGTCACATTCATTCTATCAATTCAATGCAATATATATATAAATCATATTCATAATTTGCAATCATTCTATTAATCTGTCATACATTCTAATAATAACTGTAATAAAAATCCACAAAATATTTCATTAATTATAATATAATCCATTTAACCAAACTGTCATCAGTTACATGTTCATTTCCTAGCTAACCAGTACATACCCATGGAGCAGCAAGATTATAAACACCAAAAATAGTATTATTCAAAATAAAGAAACTGTCAATACATCTGAAACCCAGTAGCAGAATTCCCAGAGAAGTAGAAGTCTGGATTCTGCAGCCCTAATCCTCTCCTGAAAGGGGAAACAATGAAAGGGTGAGTATAGATGATACTCAGTGAATTCACATGCATCGCACTAAATAATAGGCATTATATAGCAAAGGTATCAATCAATAAGATAATAGGGTACTGAATAAATGTCGAGGTATAATAAAGCTAATATTTCAACATATAAATTTGGTATCATATATAGAAAGACAGATATAGGGATGGACTGCATGAAAAGAAATCATACAATCTCCAAACAATCAAATGCATTGGACCATGTGGTCCTAGATCATCCATATCAGGGCAAATAAGCATAAGGTTGATCGAGCCCTATGACCGGGACCATAACCCTTCCCAGCTAGGGTACAAATATACAATGTGCACAAGGTCGACAGTATTTTCCCACTCCCCTGACGAATTGGAAGTTCTGCCATAACCATATCAAGGTCAATAACAAGGGATACCATTTACAACAATGGCATCCAGATTCAATCAATCAATCAATCAGTCTGGTATCAATCATATCAATATGCATTTTCAATAATGGCTATGCCATATACAATATCCAATATCAATCAAAGATTGGTATTAGGATAATTTCATACGAAAAAATGAGGTTCGATATTTAAATGGTAGGTATCAATGAATCAAGGTTGTATAACAATATAAAGGTTGATTTAATAAAGAAATATGGATACAATTTCAAAAGAAATCCAAAGGTATCACAAACATATGGTTCGGCCATTTGGGGGTTTTTCCCAAATGGTGTCCAACAATCAAATAAGTGAATTAATAGGACAAATGATGCATGTAGAACTCACCTCAACTTTCCAACAATCAATCAATTAGCCAATCTCACCAATTTCCTCCAAAAATCTCCAATTTGGCTACTTGGAGAAATCAATTTCCACAATCTACAATTTCATATCAAATTGATTATCAATTAAGTGTTCTCTTACACCCAATTAGCTATTTCTATCCTCAATTTATGAATCCTATCAACAATTTATCATATCATCTTTCAAAGTTTCAATTAAACCCTAGAATTTAGGGATTTCAATTAATTAGTGTTAATCTATGCAAAATAACTCTAAACCCATTTATTCCAACCTAATTAATATCTATTAAATCAATAAAATCCAACCAA